>BMAC01000066.1:1621725-1637726 GCA_014905375.1 Phtheirospermum japonicum
TATGCGTTTGTTGCCTAGATTAATCTATTTGCCTAATTATTAATGCTGTTGTTGGGTTGAACCTAGAGAGCTTATTCTAGGTTATTCAATAATTATATTTAATTAAAGAGCTTATTTTAATTGAGTACACAGTAAGGGTAAATTCGAGTAGCAGAGCTTATTGCTACTTAGGGTTTTTGGTCGCATGTGATGAATGAATTATGATATTGTGGTTGATTAAATGGGTGAATCGAGGGTGGAAACTGAATTAGAATTAGACCTTTATTATTATTGAACTCTTGGATTAATTGTTTTCTTGCTAGTTTAATTGCTCGTTTATTTTATTAGTTAATTTAATTCATAATTCCTTACCCCAATTATTTATTTAAATAAAATACGAATCATCACAATCTAACCACACTCCTCGTGGGATTGACCCTTACTTATCGCTACTACTAGTTAGTGGACAGAAGCTGAGAAAAATAAATATTTAATTTGACGCTTGACGACGGGCGATCATTATCCCTACCTTTAAACTGACGTTTGAAATCTTGAAATATGTAGAAAACGTGACTTGACTTGATAAATGCAACTCGTGGATTATATGTGCTTGGATGATCTTACTAATCCTCAAAATCCTCGATTTCTACATATAAACGGAATTGGAATAAATATATGGAACGGAAATAGAAACGAATAATTACTCGAACAACTTCAGCTTAAAAGAGCTTACGGAGCCTAAAGCTGGGCAAGAGTTAAATAAATTAACAAAGGGGGATTTGTAATTCGGCCCAACGATTAAAAGGTCAAGGTTAAACCAGCCCGCAAGGCCAACAACCCAAATTCACAATCACCACTTTGCAGCCCACACCCCATCTTCACTAATTAAACCAACCCAAGACTTTTATTTTCCCACTCATCCTCTCCTCTCTCTCTCCCCGTACTCCTCTCTGCAACTCAACCAACATCACACACCAAACTCAAGCCTAAACTCCACACATTAATATCTCCATTTAATAATTAATTCCCAAATCAACACAAACCCAAATTAACCAATTGATTGAGCCCCAAATCAAACAATTTCACAAAGCCTCGTCAAAACCCCCAAATCAAAACCCTATTCTCTTTCTCTCCTTTTCTCTCTCTTCTTGTCGCTCCCACACAACTCCACGGCAAGGAGACGGCAGCGAGCGGTGAGGCCTGAGACCAGCGGAAGTGGAGATTCACGACGGCGTCGGACAGGGCTGAGGTTTCTCTCGGCGATTGGCACTGGTGAATCATTTTCTCCTTTCAGAAATTGGCCAACGCAGGATCCTCTTCCATCATTGATCGTCGCCTGTGCAGTCCGACGGGTGTAAACTGGTGAACGACATGGTAATTCGGCGGTTCCAAACTCAAAGTAAATGTCGGGCTGTGGAGTTTAGGTGCTCACTTGGGCCGTCTCAGCGGCTTGGCGCGGACCGGTTGATAGAAAAGGGGAAATGATTGGAGCTTACTTCCATGGACCAAATGACGCTCGGGTTCTTGGGTTTCTGGTCACAGGTTCTGGAATAAATGGGTTCTCGGCGTCTCGGTGGTGGAGTCATGAGGCGACGTTCGACAGAGATAGTGGTGACCAACAGCGGTGGGGGTGGCTCTGGCTTAAATTAGCAGACGACCTCTCCACCTTCTCCGAACGACGGCTTGGCGAATACTTCAGCGGTGATGGCGTTCGGCATTCTGGGATTTGGAGTCTCTTCTGGCGATTATGAGCAGCACGTCGAAGGCGAAGGCTTGGGACTGGGTCACGGAGGTTTTGGCAAAAATAATTAACGGCGATGGGTCAATGACTTAGCCCTAAAACGGGCTGCGACTTCATGGCATTTCGGTCTTGACTTCGGGTTCCGCTTCAGTTCGTGGTTCGCCAATTTGGATGACATTGGTTTGTGGGCACGACTTTGGACTAGAAGCAGCGAGACTCCATTTGGGCTTCCCAGATTTGAGCGGACCACACGATCAGGGTCAGGCTCTTGCTTTCAATTCAGATTGGTCGTTCTCCGAGTTTGTCCTGATTGACTCGCGATGGCTATGATTAGGAGATGGTTTGGTTTTGACGAAATGGGTCATTCAAAGATTCTGGCCGATGACACTCCACGATGAACCGACGACCATGAATCTGCGGCGCTAAAGGTAGATTATAATCTCTTTGACATCTGGGTTTGAAATACGGTGGTTGATTGTAGATGACGTTTGTAATAGTGATTGCGTTTAGCGATCATTACTCCGGTGATGGTTAATGATGGTTTTGTTTCTAGGTTTTAGATATCAAGAATGGTGTATAGATAAAAGGATAAAGCAATGAACTTGGATTCGACTTACTGAAATGGCCGACAAAGAGAATGGTTGTGAATTTCATTCTGATTGACTATATGCTTGATTTTAGGGTTGAAAACTTGAGAACTGAAATAGTGCCGGCGATAGAGTTTTATAAAATAGAGTTTTATGAAAACTAAAAGAGGTTTGTGATTGATCGTATGTATTAGGTTAAGTATATAATCTGATGATTATGAATATGGTGACTTTAAATAAGAGCAAATGGGCCACATAATAAATAAGATTGTTGTAAATTGGACTTTTAAAATAATGGGCCAAAAGAATAAAACATAGATGGCCACTTAGATTATAAAAACTAATTTGGGCTTATAATTTAAGTCTTTGAAATTGAAATAAAAAGATAACTTGTGAAAATCTAATTAAATGTTGTCAATCAAATTATGCTTAAATATGAATTAAACATTTTAATAAAAATTAGAGTTTAAATAATAAAACTGTAATAGAGTATTCATGATTCTCAAATAGGGTAAAATAAAAATATGGGATGTTACACACGGGAACATGGGAGGTCGCTAGTGTGAGTCGACGCCCGCAGATAGTGGGACTAGTCATCTCTTTTGGTCCCAATGAGCGATGCGGGCTGCAGGAGGATCATAATGATGCGTTGGTAATCGAAGCTGAGGTGGCGGGGTACGAGGTCGGCATAATTTTTTTGGATAATGGAAGCTCGGTCAATATAATATACACAGATTTTTTGGAGCAAATGAAGTTGGAGACCAAGGTGCGACCTGTGAATACGCCCATATATGCGTTTAATGGGGCACAAGTTATTACTGAAGGAGAGATGACGCTGGCAGTGGTATTGGGGAAGGATGAGTTGCAAGTAAGGAGAAATTTGAAGTTTTTGATAGTCCAGGGAAGGTCGTCATATAACGCAATATTAGGCTGACCTGCCCTCAACGCATTCCAGGCAGTGACATCAACTTATCACATGAGTACCAAGTATCCAGTGGGAGATAGAGTGGGAGAAGTTATTTCTGAACAACAGGTCTCAAGGCCGTGTTACTAAATGACGATCAGGAAAGGGTTGATTGAGAACAAGCGTGAAAGGGATGACGATTTTCCAGAAGGGGTACTTAGTGTGAAAAAGGTGAAATAACAGGAGAACTCTGTTCGACCACATGAGTAGTTGATGGAGATTTCATTAGAGGAAGGTCACCCGGAGTACACTACGCGAATTGGGACCTTGATGGCAGAAACATTGAGAGAAGAGTTGGTAAAATTGTTGAAGGATTTTCGGGACGTCTTTGCTTTTGGGGATGAAGAATTGACAGGAGTATCTCTGGAGGTCGCACAACATCATTTGAATGCGGACCCGGAGGCGAGGTCGGTTAAGCAGAAGAGGATGCATTTTGAGCCTGAATTGGACAAGGTAATTGAAGAGGAGGTGCAGAAATTTCTAAAGGCTGGCCACATTCGAGAAATCCAATTTCCTGAGTACTTATCTAATGGTGTGATGGTGCCAAATCCGAGACAAAAGTGGAGGATGTGTGTGGACTTCCGCAATATGAATAAAGCTTGTCCAAAGGATCAATTGGTGGATTCAACCTCAGGATGCGAGCTGCTGAGCATGATGGATGCTTCACAAGGGTATCACCAAATACCTCTTGCAATGGAGGATCAACCCAAGGTGAGCTTCGTTACTTCTACGACGACGTATTGTTTTGTATCCATGCCCTTTGGCCTGAAGAATGCTGGAGCGACCTATCAAATGTTGGTGGATCGAATGTTCAAGGACCTGTTGGGGTCCACTATGGAGTTTTACGTTGATGATATATTGGTGAAGATCAAGAAAGGAGAATCCCACGTGGAGGACTTGAGGAAGACATTTCTTATACTGAGGTAATACGGGATGAAGCTTAACCTGAAAAAGTGCACGTTTGGTGTACGATCTGGAAAATTTTTGGGATATATGGTGACAGAGAGGGTTATTGGGGCTAGAGAAGGCACGGGCTATTTTAGAAATGCCACATCCTCGAACGGTGCGCGGCGTACAAGTGCTTACAGGTCGCATTGCAGGGCTTAATCGTTTTATTTCCAGGTCGGCAGAGAGGGGTGTCCCCTTTTTCAGGGCACTCCGAAAGGGGTCGAAGTTCGAATGGACGAAAGAGGCAGCGGATGCCTTTGAGGAATTGAATAAATATTTGGCTGAAATACCATTGGTTGACTAAGCCAATTCCCGGAGAAGACCTAATCTTATACATATCGGTTGGGGAGGTCGCAGTAAGTTCTGTGCTAATTAGAGAGGATGCAGGTACACAAAAACCTATCTATTATATCAGCAGGATGCTGCGGGGTGCTGAGCTAAATTACTCCGAGCTGGAGAAAGGGGGTTTTGCATTGATTTGCACAGCAAGGAAATTGCGGCCATACTTTTTGAGCCACAAGCTGAAAGTGCGTACTAATCTGGCTCTCAAGCAGGTCCTGAGTAACCCAAATGTATCTGGAAGGTTGGTGAAGTGGGCTGTGGAGCTAAGTGAGTACGATGTGGTGTACGAACCCAAGGCGGCCATCAAAGTGCAAGTATTGACTGATTTCTTACAGAAGATGGTACGTCCATATGATGCAAGTGACGTGGTAAAGCCATGGGTATTGCATACTGATTGATCAACTATGGTGTCAGGAGCGGGGCCGGGTATTGTAATAACCAGCCCGAAAGGGGAGAATTTGGAATTCGCGATTAAACTGGGGTATACGGCATCTAACAATGAGGCTGAGTATGAGGCTGTGTTGCAGGGTTTGAAAATGGCGAGCGATCTGGGAGCATGAAAGGTATGGGCATACACGGATTCCCAGTTCATAGCTCATCAGTTCGACGGATCTTTTGAGGCTAAGGAGGAATGTTTGGCGATATACTTGAGTAAATTACGAGAGGAGGTAGCACGCTTTGAGGAGTTTAAACTAGATCACTTGCCGTGAGCTGAAAATACTCGTGCTGATCAGCTCGCTCGGATAGCGGGCGCATTGTGGACTTGTGATACTCGAGAAATCACGTTGATGGAGTTGAGTCATAGTAGTGTAGAGAAAGGAAAAGAGGTAATGGTGCTCGAATTTAAGGATGATTGGCGCACGCCTATCTGGGATACTCTCATTAAAGCAAAGGAGGGAGCATATCAGTTGACAACAAAGGAAGCTAAAACAGCGGCTCATTTTTGCGTTATAAATGAGGAGTTGTACAAGAGGTCGCGCTTTGGGCCTTTTTTGAAATGCTTGGCCAAGGATCAAGGACTGGAAGTGCTGAAAGAGATGCATAAGAGATACTGCGGGGATCATGTGAAAGGAAGGGAATTGGTTGGCATAATATTACGGGCTGGTTTCTTTTGGCCAGGGATGAAAAGCATGGTTGGCGACTTAGTTAGAACGTGTAAAAAGTGTCAAATTCATGCTCCGGTCATACGTATACCGGCTAAAGAGATGATGGTTATGAGCTCGCCGTATCCGTTTGCGCAATGGGGGATTGATATTGTGGGACCTTTCCCAAAAACACTGAGCAATAAACAAAACATATTGGTGGCAGTTGATCATTTCACAAAGTGGGTGGAGGTGGAAGTGGTTACAGGAATAAGCGAGCAAGATATGATGGATTTTATTTTAAATAACATTTTTTACAGGTTTGGTGTTCCACGAGTGTTGGTGTCTGATAATGGAACCCAGTTTAATGGGCGGAAAATTCGAGATTGGTGCAAGGATATGGGGATGAAACAACGATTTGCTTATGTGGCACATCCCCAAACTAATGGGCAAGTTGAGGTTACTAATTGTATCATTGTGCAGGGTCTTAAGCTGCGATTGGAAAAAGCAGGTGGGCTTTGGGAAGAAGAGCTCGCTTCGGTCTTGTGGGCTTATCGAACAACTCCCTGAACTTCTACTGGGGAGTCTCCGTTCAGTTTGGTTTATGGGATGGAAGCTGTTATTCCGGCCGAGATAGTAGGTGGATCGCAGCGCTTGGTGGAGTTCAATATAGAGGAAAATGAAAGGCTAGCACGAGGAGCAATTGAAACGATCGATGAAATACGAGATAAGGCTGCGGCCCAGGTAGAACATTACAAACAAAGGATACAAGCTACTTTTAACAAACGGGTCAGACATCATTGTTTTCAAGTTGGTGATTTGGTATGGAGGCAGGCTGATGCATTGCATATGACTAGGAAACTGGAGCCAAATCGGGTTGGACCATTTAAAGTGGTAAAAGTACTACAAGGAGGAGCATATATACTTGAGAATGCTGAAGGGAAAGTTCTACTTAAGAGTTGGAATGTGTGTCACTTGATACGCCTAGAGGGCGGGCTGTTTACGTTTTATCTTTCGGGGCGTTTGTTTCATTACCCTTCGGGGCGGTTGTTTTATTATCCTTCAGGGTGGGTTGATTATATTTTACCCTTCGGGGCGGTTGTTTTATTACCCTTTGGGGAGGGCTGATTGTATTTTACCATTCGGGACGGTTGTTCCATTACCCTTCGAAGCGGACTGATTGTGTTACCCTTTAGGGTGGTTGTTCCGTTACCCTTTGGGGCGGGCTGGATGTACCCTTTGGGGCGGATATCTTTTTCAATATACAATAAAGTTTGGCAAACTACTTTCATGGTTTTTAAATACGGTCAATGGGTGTGATTGTGTTGTTTTACATGTTTGGGAAGGATGTGTTTGACTTACATATCTTTGTCGAGCTGTTATGTTTTTATGTATGGATGGGTATGTTTTTACGAGCTAATATGTTTAAATCCTTGTCTGCGAGCTTGTTTTAGCTCCATGGGTTTGTTTGTGATACACAGTTTGATTATTTTTTGGATCTCATGGTCCTATGGGGACGGGAAGTATGATTGTGATTGGTTATGAATTTGCGCGACCTATATTAACTTATGGGTTTACGTTATACATGGTTTATGGTTTGGTTTTTACATGGATTGATTGCAGGTTCATATAAACAGAAATGGAATTGTTCATACATATAAGCAAATATTGTTCATAAATTCCTAGGAGCGGGGACAAATTCCTTTAGGTTGCGCTCGGCCTAGGAGCGGGGACAAATTCCTCCAGGGGTGTGTCCAGTTCAGCAGTCAGTTTGGCGGATAGCACAGCTCGACCCTGGCAAGACAACCACCACTTAGCGTCGATTGGCTAGTTCATGTCGCCCTTGAAAGTGCTTAAAGGGGGTAGCATGTTGATAATGGCTGGCACATCAGGGTTCTACGTGACATTCAGGGCCGCGAGTTGGTCCTTGATTATTCCAGCGGCCTTGAAAACCCACTCCTTGCTGCCACCAGCCATCTTACTAAAGTATATGGAAGATTTCTTGTAGGCTTTTAGCAGCTCTCCTGATAGGCTCCCATGAACTTTTTGACTACTGTGCTCGTAAGGAAGGTCCACCGACCTTCAGCTACGCCTTGGTCGTGCGCCACCTGGTTTTGTTCCTTGAGCTTTTGATTTTGCGCTTGGAGCTCCTCGATCTGGCGAACCTGCTTCTGTGCATCTTTGAGATCACTGCCCAAGCAAGCTATTTTGTCTTTTAAGCTATTCACCTGGCTCTTCAGAATTGATATATCTTCTTCACGAGCTTTTAGTAGGTGATTCGCACCATCCATCTCTCCTTGGGTCAGGGATAGCTGTCGCGTTTGTTGCTCTGTTTGGGCGGTCAGCTCCTCGCACGTTTTTTGGATATCACTCTCCGCATATCGGGCCATCAGTTCCTTGGATATCTTGGAAACCAGGGGACTCAAATGTATCATATAAAACTATGAGGATTTGTAGGTATTATTTTGGTAGAGATAGGAAGTTTAAGTAATCACCTGTTTGGTTATCCGCTCGCTGAGGAAGGCCTGATTTCTTTGGCGTTGTCGCACTGGGCTAATCCTTTTCCTAGGTCGGGCAAGCTAGAGGATGTTGCAGCATGAGTATTGCGGAGGGGACGACATTTTGGGTCAAGAGATCTCGGGCTCTTGGCAGCAGGCTTGAGGGGTCGTTTCCCTTTGGAGGATCTCTTCACCAACTGTTCCTCCTCCAGGTTGTCTCCTTCCTGATCGGACTCTGTTCCAAAGGCTTGGTTTAGTATTTTGTCCACGTTAACTGGAGGAGGAGGCGCTGAGGTGACGGCGGGTTGTGGATTGGTTAGCTCTGTAACTTCCTCGGAGCTCATTGAGGCGCACCTATTAATGAATGCCACTACAATAACAGAGTAATGCATTATTATTTAATTATAACAATGGATGGTGTAAATTTATAAAACATGGGAGACCTACCGAACTCTGATTGGGTCAGGGCGAGATCTGGGTCGACCAGGCAAGAGTCGATGCCTACAAATCTGAAAATTTTAGACCGGCTGGTGAGTAGCACCACGTCGAACGGGCGCTTACTCCATTCTGCGAGCTGGTCAGAATACTTTTTGTACAAGACCGGGCAATGTTAGGGAGTGGGAATTTTGTTTTGTTTGGGAGTGTGGTATTGTAGCTCGGTCGGGAAGGGCCAGCTCTCCATGTTGTGAATGAAGAAGAATTTTTTCTTCCATTCGGGGACTTTATTTGAGGGATTTATTAAAAAGTGAGATTTGCCCATGCGGGCAGAAAGGTAAAAAGAACCTTGTTGATATTTTATTTGAAAGCAGAAATGGAAGAAACCTGGATCAGGTCAGGTATTATAGTGTTTGCATAATATAATATACCCCGCCAAAAATTTCATGGAGTTGAGGGTCAATTGCAAAAGGGAGACTTTATATAGGAGGGAGATCTCAATGTAAAACTGATGTGGCGGGAATCTAAATCCCGACCTGAGTAGCTCATCAAAGAGGGTAATATTGTTTGGTGAGGGTTTCATGGAGTCTAAATGGAGCAGGTCGGGTAAGACCATATGGGCGGTCTCAGGGAGGTTGAGGTTTTGTTGGAATTACTCAAGTTTCTCTGAGTCAGGGAGCAACTAGTAGTTATCCTTAACCTCCTTGGTTATTAGGGCTGAGGGGAGTAGATCGGCAGCATTTACTGAGGGCGCTAAGGTTACAAGGTTTTCTAATATGTGCTCTCAAGGTGGTGGGTTACTGGGCTTGTGCAAGGGAATGCCCTCTGGGATATTTACAAGGGCTAGGGGGGCAGGAGAATGGTCTTCTGGTATATGTTCTAGGAGGGCTCAGGCGTCGGTGTGAGCCCTAGTCTGGGTTTCTAAATCCGACCAGCTGACGTCGCCTTCTAGCTCGTCGTAGAGGCCGGGGGGAGGAGAAGAAGGCTGCTTTCGTCATCTCTTAAACATGTAAGGGTTTTCGCTGGGATTAGAATCGGGGGAAAGGCTTGAATTTTGGAAATTCGGGTTGGAAGAAGCTAATTTTACCATTTTGAGAATATCACAAGAAGAAAGCAACAGAAAAATACTACAACTCAGCAGATGCAACACATATATGGCAGTAAATGTAAATTACTTATTGAAAAGGGGGGATTCAGAGGACTTACACATTTTCGGAAGCGTGGAGGTCGGTGACGAGCGTTGTGTTGTTGGTAATTTTTGGTAAACCAGAGAGTCGGCGAGCTTTTCTGCAGAGCGAAAATGGTGGTGTTTGCTTTTGGGTTTATCAAAAGTGACGAATGAGGGGATATGAAGGGGTTTTTGTGTGTTGGGCGGTGTTTTGCATGTAATTATTGTGTTATTCCTAGTATTTTTAGTTAGAATTTCATGTTAATTTTAGTAGTTTTTAATAGATTTTTATTATGATTTTATGTGGTTTTTCTTGTTTGGTTATTTTTGTGTTCTTCTTTTGATTTTATGTTTAATGGGTTAAATGGTTTAAATTGATTTAAGGTTGGTGAAATTCTTGGGTTTTTTTTGATTGAAAATTCTCATTTAATAGGTGGTTTAATGATTTGAATTCAAGCTAAGGCATGGAGGACAAAAATCAAGCCCCTTGACATTAGCTAAGGCATGATGCCAAGAAGGAGCTCCAATGGGGAAAACATTCTGGAATTGATGCCATCGCTTGCCATTAGCTGCCATCTTCATCGCCACCCAGCTGCTCTAGTGTACATGGCAGCGCCTAGCTGCCAAGATCCCTGCAATTTTCTGTGCCACCCAGCTGCTCCATCACCTGCCTTCTTCAGCGCTGCCATCTCCAAGACATGGCCCAAGGCAAGGCGCTCTCCTCCATGCCATCTCCCACGCCATCCTCCAAGCCAAGGCTCCCCTTCTTGCCATCCCTAACGCCAAGCCCCTTGCCAAGCCCCCAAGGACGCCCAGTGCTGCCATCCTTCATGCCATGCCTTGTCAAGGCCTTTGCCAAGCCCTCTTGCTCCAAAATCACGCCCCTACTTGCCTCCACACGCCCAAGACCTTGCCAAGACACCCAAGACTCACCCAAGGCCAACCAACCAAGCCACATTGAGCCATCAAGGTGCAAAAACGGGTCAAACCTTGGTCAAACCGGGAAATTAAGCTTTTAAAGCCCAAATTGGCCCATTTAAACCCAATTAAACCTATTATAAATAGAACCTTGGTCTCATCTTATAAAGAATCACTCCCCTCCCAACCCAAGCATGGGTTTTGGATTAAAAATTCTCTCTCCAAGCTCTTAGATTCAAATTCTCTCTCTTAGGTTTTAGATTTAATTTCAAGCTTTGATGTAATTTCTTTTTCTAGATTAGATTTAATTTCAAGCACCTCCTTGGGTTTGTAAGCCTAAGAAGAGTCCAAGTACTCCCTTGGATTGTTACTTTTGATGCAATTTCATTCAAGCTTTGTTTCATTTCTTAATTCAAGTAAGTTTCCTTTCAATTTCATGTTTTATGCTTTAATTCCATGCATGTTCTTCATTTCCTTGCTTTGTTCTTCATTTTATGCTTTTTGTTTTAGCACCTTGATTTCTTGTTAGATCTTAAGAATTGGATATGGAATCTAGATGAGTGATACATCTACATCATAGATCAAGTCTTAGATCATCTTGATTTTGAGTTGTTCTTGTGCTTTATTTGCAATTTTATTTTCATGCTTTGTTTCATGCTTAATCYTAGATCTACTCTTTGTTGCTTGTTATTTTCCTTAGTGTTTTAAACTTTCATGTCAAGTTTTATCGCTCTTTACATCCATGCTTTAAATTTTTACTAATTTGCATTATTTAGGATTTTATGCATAGTTGTACCTTGTTCATGCATGCTTGTACTTGGTGAAACATTGCATTTTCTTACTTATTTTCATTACTTGCTTGCATTTACATATTGAGGCATCCGACGAGGCATTCGACCTACTTGCACTTTCAATTCCTAGCTTAGTTTAGTTACTTTAATTTCTTTATTTTTATTTTCCTTTTTTTTTCAAGTTTGAAACACATTGATTCTCTCAATTAAATCGATTCTCGATAATACCGAGCCAAGAACCCGTTGATATATTTCAACACCACGAAAACTCTTCTAACATGCGGCAAGAGAGATGATGAGACAGATTGGAGCGGGAGTTGGTAGGGTCTTTTCAGGAATGTGTTGGGCCTTTTATTTTGGGCCCATATTGTTTATTATACTACGAGAAAATGGGGGAATGACGCGTGTCCTACACTTTGTCAGGCTGCATTTAATGAATCTTTAAGGAGATGAGATGGGTAAAGGAAGGCGGGTTTTGACTTATTGGGTTGTTTATGAATACGTTTTCTTGGGTTGTTGCGTCCGATTATAACTTCAGGTTGTGGGAGAGAGGTTATATGGTTTTAGGTCGTCAGGTATGGAGTCTGGGGACTTGGTCTGGGGACTCATTGATCGCTTCTTCCAAGGGGAGAATTATTCTTAAAGGACGACCGAACTCAGCGAGCTGATATTTTGGGAGGTCGCGGGTTTATGTGGTAAATATTTATGGGACGATTGGTATTATAGCTCGATATATCGAGCGGTTGTTCTAAAATATGGTTTGGTGAGATGGCAGGGTGATTTATATATGTTTATGCTTTATTGTTATTTTTGGTGGTTGTGCTCTCTTAACTTTCTTTTTACATGTCCTATCTGATTTCGTACCTCAATCAGCTAGAACATGGAGGACTAGATGATAAAACATTAAAATTCCATACGTAATATATGAGGGTATTTATGGTAAGCGACCTCATCTATTGGAAGGAGCACTTTTTTTGGGAGGCGAGCGAGCTGGTTTGAAGAGTAGCGATCTGGAGTATGAGGATGAGTTCTCATATAGGGTCGCGACCTCTTATACTTTATGCGCTGGGCACTAGTTGTTAAGATCGGTCATGGGCTTTATAAATGCCAGGCCCAAGTGGGCTCATATGGATGGTCTTATGGGGTCCCAGCGAACTGTATGGAAAGAATTACAGGCCCAGGCCTATTCTGGTAATTTAAGCGAGAGATCTATTATTTATGAGAATTTAGCATACAGGAGAATTCATAATTCTAAGTCGGTCACTGTATTTATGGAAGTATGGTGGGAGAAGGAAACCCTGGCTTGGGGAGGACTTATCCGTTCCCAATAAAAGGGGTGCATACCTCTCTTTATTTTTAGGTTATTTTATGATGGATTGATCTCTCAAATTATCTCTCTCACTATCTAAATTAAGCATCGGAGGACCTTCGCTGGGGTCGCCCCCCGCCTTGGCTGAAGGTGTTGTTTTGTAGGATCGTCTAGGTCGCCAGGAGGATTTTTGGAGGCTTATCAGGTCGTTGTTACGTATTTGGAAGCTGTTTCAGGTCGCTGATCTCAGATTTGAGGTCAGTGCCCCCTATTCTTGGTAACCAATCTTTTTGGTTTTATCAAGTTGTTCAAAGAAGACTTCAAGTTGCAAGAGCTGCATTTTAATTGCTTTGAATTTGAGGTCAGATATGAAGACACTTCGACACTACCTCCCTGGTTTATTTTTTCTTATATGAGACAAAAATAAAAAATAAAATCATTTCTACTGACTGTATAAATCTCAAAGTTGGAGATAAGTGAATATGTGCACGGTGGGAAGAAGAGGGCGACTGCTTTTGACCTGGTCTGAATGAGTGAATGTGAGTAAAATTATTCCCTCTTATTTTTGTATTTAAGTGGAACATAGACGGGGGTTTACAAGGAAACTTGTTGGATTATCTTCATTCATGCAAGCATGTGTTGGGAAGTTTATTTATGGGAGTTTCCTTATTTTCCTGCTGTTGTTATTTGACATTCTTAGGCCCAAATATTAGGAAACTAGATTTGGTTTTTATTTTGTTTCCTAGTTAAAGTTTATAATTAGTTTACTTGTTTGTCAAGATTAGGATTCGTGTCTATTTAAGACAAGAAGCCGTGAACATTTTAGAGAGCTTTTAAGCAGGAGATCAAAAAGATGCAGCACGAGTTCATAAAGACACACGAGAGTTCGAGAAAGACTTAAAGTCACGATTCACGACATATCCATCTTTGAAGTTGCGTGACCAATGGAGAAGATCATCATAACGTGTATTCTCTCAATACTATTAATATGGTCTTTGAGATCAGAAATTTGTAACCCTAATCAGTAATAAAATCCGTTCTTCTCTCTGCCCGTGGACGTAGCCAATTTGGTGAACCACGTAAATCTGTGTCTTCTTTACGTTTTATGTTTATTGCTTTATAATCATATTCATTCATAACAAACTGGTATCAAGAGCCTGGTCGATTTGATCAGGGTATTTCCGCACCGTTAGGGTTTCGTTTGCCGACTGAGAATGTCTTCTTTCAACGTAATGGTTGACAAATTCACTGGGAGAAATAGTTTTGGATTATGGCAGATCAAGATGCGATCTCTGCTGAAGCAGTGGGGTCTTTGGGCGCTGCTATCAGGAAAACTTAAATCTAAGGATGTAGATGAAGAAGAGTGGAATACTTGAGAAGAAAAGGCCCACTCGACTATTAGCTATGTCTGTCTGAAGATGTTATCATCGAGGTTGCTGATCAGGAAACTGCCGCTGCTCTCTGGTTGAAGTTAGAGAGTCTCCACATGACAAAGTCTCTAACCAAGAAGTTGCTCTTGAAGCAACGTCTGTTCCATTTACGCATGTAGGAAGATACTATGTCTCTGGAAGATGTTCGATCTGCCCTCCACAACATAGAAGACCGTCAACGGGCAACTGACTCTGTCACAGAAAATCAAGCATCGGGGCTGTTTGTCACAGGTAAAGAAAAAGGGAGATTTGGGAAGAAAACTGGGAAGCCGAATCCGAAAGGTTGAAAAGGTCCTAAACCCAAAGACATATGCAATTACTGTAAAGAACCAGGGCACTAAAAGAATGATTGTCCTAAGAAGAAGAGGAAGCAGGAGAAGAAAGGGGGTTTCGGTGGTTCTGCAGCTGTGGCAGAAACTGATACGAATTCTGAAGAAGATCTGGCTTTGGTTGCAGCAGGACAGTCTCATCGTAATGATATGTGGGTTCTTGATTCTGGGGCATCATGCCATATTTGTCCTAACAGGGAGTTCTTCTCGACCTATGGGAAGATAGATGGAGGAAATGTTTCCATGGCAAACAGTGCAGTCTGCAAAGTGGTTGGAATTGGCACAGTCAGGATACGTACAAATGATGAGGTATTCTGCACCTTGAAAGAAGTCAGGCGTGTTCCACAGCTGACGAAGAATCTGATATCATTGAGTCTTCTTGACAGCAAGGGTTTCAGTTTCAAAGGTGAAGGTGGAGTTATGTATGTCTGTCAAGGTTCAAAGGTGGTCCTAACAGGCCTGAAACGTGGTACCTTATATTATTTGCAAGGTTCCACTATGACAGGTTATGCTGATGTTGCATTATCCGAGGTTCAGACCAAGGATATGACCAGGCTGTGGCGTATGAGGCTCGGTCATATGGGAGAAAGAGGGATGTAGATTTTGTCAAAGCGGGATCTACTTTCTGGGCATAAAGTGCAGAGTCTCGAATTCTGCGAGCATTGTGTGTTTGGGAAGTTTCATCGCAACAAGTTCCCAAAGAAGGCCGTTCATCAGACCAAGGGGACTCTTGACTACATTCATATGGATTGTTGGGGTCCGTCACGTGTTGAGTCTATTGGAGGCCACATATACTTTATGTCTATGATTGATGAATATTCAAGGATGACTTGGGTAATTATAATGAAGAACAAAAGTGAAGCGTTCAAGAGATTTAAGCAGTGGAAAGCGTTGGTAGAAAATCAGACTAGGTAGAAGATCAAGCGACTGTGAACTGATAATGGCCTGGAGTTCTGTTCGTCTGATTTCAACGAGTTCTGCAAGGATGTAGGGATTGCTCGACACCACACCATACGACACACGCCGCAGCAAAATGGTGTGGCAGAGCGCATGAATCAGACATTGCTGGAGAGAGCAAGATGCATGCTCTCAAATGCTGTTTTGGCTAGATAGTTCTGGGCAGAAGAAGTAAACACGGTGTGATATCTGATCAACCATGGTCCTCATACTGGCATTGATTGCAAGACACCTTACGAGGTATGGTCTAATAAACCTGCAGATTATTCATTGTTGAAGGTTTTTGGGTGTACTGTTTACTATCATGTTAGTGAGGGTAAATTAGAACCAAGAGCTAAGAAGGGTATATTTGTTTGTTTTGGGGATGGAGTTAAGGGATATAGAATCTGGTCACCTTCAGAAAATAGAGTTATATTCAGCAGGAACATGATTTTTGATGAGAATTCTATGCTTAACCCCGCTGTGAAGTCCATTGGTGTAGAAAATTGTAGTAGTGTTGATAAACAGGTGGAGCTGCAAGTCA
>BMAC01000066.1:1641791-1715509 GCA_014905375.1 Phtheirospermum japonicum
TCCTCTTCTTTCTTTTTAAAAGGTTTTCAAACCCATTTTGCTTTTTGATTTCACATGTAGAAAAAACGGCTGCCACATTTTTTTTATATATATTAGTAATTAGCTTAATTAATGAGATCTAATCTCAACTAATCATATAATTAGGAAAAGGGTTCTTCCACAAGTTATCCGAGTCTTTCAAAAAGAGTATGACTTGATCCCAATTACCTTTTAATATATTTATATTATATAAAAATATATAACATAAATTAATTTATTTTAAAGTCTTCAATTATTCTAGTGGGCTTCTACAATTAAGGCCCACTAGAAAATTACATGGATTTGGATTTAAAACTCAACTATTTAATTAGTTAATTAATTCAATCAATTAATTAATTCCATGAGTTTAAATTAGTCAATTCAATTGACTAATTTAATATATTCTTTTAATTGAAATTTATAATCATATTAGATTTAATTACATAATTAAATTATATAATTAAATATTTATTCCAACAATTGAATTAAATTAAAATATCATTTAATTAATTTGAATTAATTAATTATTTCAACCATTGGAGTTATCAATCTCGAATTGTCAACAACTAAAATTATGTGTGACCCTTTTTGGTTCACGACTAACACTAGCAGTAGACTTAAAACTTTTGTAAGTTTATAAAGAATAATTTATTATATTAATTAATCTAATTAATTAATTCTCTTGAGATTAACTCTTTAATCTCAGGAACCAACAAATCATGACAACTTCTAGCAAGTAGCATGACTACCTAGTCTTAGGTGAAATAGCGAGCAAACTTATTTCAATTGCAAGTCCATACATGTACGATCATTTCGACAACTAGTTTCCCAATTAAATCTTGGGTACGGATTTATAAGTCGAAACTCAATTGATTTAATAACTATGATTTCATTTTAAGTTTAAGTAATTCATTTATGAATCAATATTCATCGTGCTCTGGCCAAGGTCTTTGAATCACAAACTATGAAAATTCACAGGATACTCCCTTGTCCATAGACAAGTGTCAAATTCTATGTTGGCTACAGACAAACCACCATGCACATTGATACAATAGCCAAAATACCCTTTTGCGATTGTCAAGAAATCAAAAGACAAATCTAAGCATTGCATGATGTTCACAAGGCTACCATCGTACCTCAAGTCAAATGATTAATCATGTACTATTGCAATATGGAAATTCTTATTCGACAGACAAATCTTCCAGTTAAGAATTTCCATCGGGTCATGATCAATGAACTTGTTCTCCAACAAGCACCCACATATATGCACTTGCTTCACAACGCTGATGTTAATGGAATGCAACATTCTTGTCTTACAAGCATGGAACATATGCTCAAGTCTTACTGGGCTATTAAATGTCCATTCTCGAAAAGCCCATTGATTTGAAACATGTATAAGACTGAAACCTTAGAGATATGTTCCATAATTGCCACCATGTGTGCAACCATATCCCATAGTTTAAATTGGTCTAAGAACTTTATTATAAGTTCAATTATAATAAAAGTTTAAACATAAGATAAAAAAATGCCTTTTTAATATAATTTTCAATAAAATCATTATACAAGTAGAATGAAATCAAATCTAATTGGAACGCCGGGTACTCAACTCTAACAATCTCCCATTTGCCCTAGTGCCAACTTCACATGTATTTTAGGCTCATCTTCTCAAGATGCCCGTCAAATACCTTTTGTGATAAGGGCTTAGTCATTAGGTCTACTACATTTTTTGCCGAAGCGACTCGATCCACAATGATGTCGCCTTTACCAATGATCTCTATAATCAAGTGGTATCGCCTCAAGATGTATTTGGGTCTTGTATGAGATCTCGAATCTTTTGCTTGTGCTATAGCCCCATTGTTGTCATAATAAAGTATTATTGGATCAACAACGGACAGAACTACATCCAACCCTTGGATAAAGTTCAGCATCCAAACAACCTCTTTTGTTGCATCTGATGCAACAATATATTCGGCCTCTATAGCAGAGTCTGCAGTCGTTTCTTTTTTGGAACTTTTCCAACTAACTGCTCCTCCATTCAACATAAATATATATCGAGACATTGACTTTGAGTCATCTATATCAGACTTAAAACTAGAGTCAGTAAATCCCTCTAGTTTCAATTCTCCATTGCCGTATATCAAGAATATATCCTTAGTTCTTCTCAAGTACTTAAGGATCTTCTTAATGGAATTTTAGTGTTCAAAACCTGGATTTGACTGATATCTGCTCCTGACGCTCAGAGCATGTGCGACATCAGGTTTATTACATAGCATTGCATACATAATGCTCCCAATCGCGGATGCATAAGGTACACGAGCCATCTTTTCTCTTTCTTTAGGTGTCTTTGGAGACATAGTCCTACAAAGTGGAACAGTGCTCATTGGGAGGTATCCACGCTTGGATTCCTCCATGCTAAATGTTTCACCCTGAATATAACGGAACCAGGAACGCCTTCTTCTTCCTTCAATATCCTGACCTGTTCCACCAAAAACACATTAGAAAGGACCACCGGGCAATTTCCGGTGGAAACCTCTCCGATGCTTAAGTCAGTAAAGCAGTTTTTCTTATCGGAATATTTCAATTTAGAATGTTCAAAATGTCATAACTTTCTCAGCCTTGAGTCTGAGATATTTATAGCTTTCGCCAAGTGGTACCTTTCTGAGATCCCAAAAACAGAACCCGCGAATCTTGGGCCGTTTACTTAAGACGACACCAGGAAGCTTCCTCGTGGAAAATCAGTTGACCTTACCTAGAAGTTTCTTCCCAGAGAGCAGATCAGCCATGTCGCCCTTCTACGATTTCTCAACCTGATCTTCTAAAACCACGCTCAAGGTTTTTGATCAGGTCAGTATAGTTCCTATAGGGTTAAGGGCTCATCTCTTCCCTTTTCTCTTATGACATTAGTTCAGGTCATCCAAACTAGACCCTAGCTTTGTGCCTTGCCATCAGATCAGGTCGTACCCAACCTAGTCCCCCCCCCCCCCTCCCGAATAGTTAGGATGAGTTGTAATGCCTCGGATTGCCCACCTGACGGTTAGGATTATTAACATGTCCTTTCAAGTATCGTGTTCTGACACGCATTGAATGTGCAAATCCCGTCAAAACCACTTTCTCAAATCAGGTTGCGTCCTTTGGGGATGACCTGCAATGCCTTGTATTCTCTCCCAGCGTTTGAAATTCTCCACGCGTCTTGTGTAGTACTGTAGTCTGACACACATTAAACGCACAAATCCCTCCAAAATCCTCTTTTTTCCTAAAACTCCATTTTCCAAGTATATCAACTCCCCTTTTCATTAACTTTATTCAATTATCTTTCTGCGCTCACCTGTTTTCTCAAGAAATTTTTGCATCTTTCTCTCTCTGATTAAGGTTTTCTTCCTCTTAGAACCAGGTATTTTTCTCACCTTCCTTCAAAGCTTTAAGTATGTCTACCTATTCTTCATCTTCCATTAATCTATCCTCCTCAATGATGAATTCAACCCCGCTCCCCTCGATATCTTCTTCTGCAACGCCGTTGGCGGCTGCATCTGGTGGGCGGTTGATTTGTACTTTTTGTACGCTTTTTTGTTACCTTTTTGTGTCGTATTTGCATGTGTTTTGCTTGCAATTATGGGTATTAGGAGTCGTTTTGGCCTATTTTGTAAGTTTTATGTTTTTGTAGCTTTTGTGTGGATTTTATTAGTTTTTTGTATATTTTTACTCGTTTATGTATTTATGGCCGTAGGATGACCAAAGAGGTCTCGCGCAAGCTCAGGGCATCCCACTCGACTCGGATTAGAATGGACAAGCAAGGGAACACAGCACGAATGAGGAGCGACAGCCGGTAAACATTTAGAGCAAAAATAAGAAAACCGAGATGGGAGCAGCCGTTCCAGTCGATCGACTAGCATGCAGTCGATCGAATGATAATCCAGTCAATCGACTGACACAGCCAAGATCGACTGCTCGGCAATAGGTTGGCCAACTTTGAGGAAGCATTCATTAGACTGGTTCTCAGTTGATCGACTGAGACGCGGGACTTTTGTTGTTTTTGACCCGTTTTGATGATTTTGCCCCTGCGTTTTTATGTATATAGACCCAATTGCTCAACCTTATCCATCCAACTCTCCTTGGTGGTTTTGGACCTAGTTCCATCTCCTCCAAGCATTTCCTTTCTCTTGCAATTTAAAACCCTAGCTTAATTCTTAGCTTATTTAGTTTAGTTAGCTTAGTAGTTAGTTTAGTTAGGTTAGTTTTAGTTGGAAAGTGTTGGAGAGGGTGACAATCTCCTATACTTGTTGCTCCTTGTTGTTTTGAAGATTTGGATTTGCTCTTGTGGATGTAATCTAGTTTTGAAGCTTTGGTGTTCAATTCAAGTTGGTAGTGTTTCTTCCCTTACTTTCTTGTGATGTTATTGTTGTTGTTGTTTTTGTTAGGTTAACATTTTTATGTTGGTTATTTGGTTTTAGATTATGTTGTCTTTCTTAGCATTGCAATTCTTGAATGTTTGCTTTTATTGCTTATGTTGTTCTTCTTTTCTTGCAAACTCCATTGATGCACTCTCCTTTCAAGCTTTTTACTCTTTTTAGCTAAGAAAACTTTAGGTAGATAAAAGCCAAATGGGACTTTCCTCTTTTGTAAATTTGACTTCCCTCCAATTTAATTCTTTTGTTCACTTTCAATTTAAAATGCTTTTAATTTCCCTCCATGTCTTCTCTTTCAATTGCAAGCCTTCTTAGTTTAGTAGATTTTAATTTATGCAATTTTTTAATTAGTTTTAATTAATGTCATTAAAAATTAATTACTTTCAAGCAAGCTTTAATTCGTATTTGATGCAACTAGTTTAGTAATTATGGGCTTAGGGTCTAAGTTCGTTTAGAGCCATTAGTCGGAGCTTGTTGAGAATTGGGATTGACGACCCCAGTACTTGATCGACATTTGGGATTGACAACCCCGAGTAATGGATTAAGTGCATGACAAAAACCGATTTATCGTGGAGGCGAACCGAACACCCTAAACCCTCATTTTCATTATTTTCATTTAAATCTCTTTTAATTCTTGTCTTATTTTATTAACTTTCAAAAACTCAAATCAAATCAATAACTTAATGCTTTCTTAGTTTAGATTAGTGTAATTTTGATTAACAACAGAGTAAGTAAAAACACCGACCGCCAATAATATCTATCCTCGAGAGACACGACTCGGAAAAACTTACCGCTCTACAATCGACTCCGTGCTATTGCGGAGAAGATTTCTTAGAGTGCTAAGAAATCCTCGATCAGGCAACACCATCCTCCTCCTGGTAATGACCAGGATAACATAGTCTCCATCGTTAGAATCAGACCCTTCGAGAAATACGTTCCAAGTTTCCCATCTCCGATGACTTATCCTTCACCAATCCCGATTTCGGTGAAAGAGCCTCTCGACCTCCCCCAAGTCATCTAACCTTATTTATCGATCAATTACAGGCGGGGTTGAGCCTTCCCGCCCATCCTTTCATTCTGGCGGTGTTGCGGATGTACCGAATTCCGGTACATCAATTCGTGCCCAACGCCTTTAGGGTCATGGTAGGGTTCCACCTAGAAGCCCAATTTTCTGGGCTTGTCCCCACGACCCAATTGTTTTACTCCTTTTTCCAGGTTAATAGCTCCTCTTTGTTTTTTTCTATCTGTCCGCCCGAGCTGATATCCATTTTCTGGTCGGGAACCCCTCCTCCAACAAGGCGTGGAGGAAGAAATACTTTTTTGTTCAGTGCTCAGGTGACTGGAGCTTCTCCCCTATGCCCATTAACATTCTCCCAGCTCAGGCTCATTTATCCAAAGGATACCGACCTCCTTATCTGACGAAAAACATAGCTACCCTAAACCAGAACATCTTTCACCTGACCAAACTCCTCAATCCCGATATCCTAAGCTTCTTCAATGCTCAGAAAAAGAATGGGCCCCTCCCTCCAGAGATCGGTATACCCCAGAGCCAACCAGCTCTTTCTCCTTTAACATATATTCTCCATACTTGAGCTTCTCCAGGTGTTCCTTTTATTTTATTACTTATCCTTTCAGCTAAAATTACCCCCCCCCCCCCCCCCCCTTTTTTTTTTAGTCAAGATGATGAAAGAGAGGATGGCTGTGGGCCATAAGAGAACTGCTTCCTGTGTCCCGAAGATCCCTCTTGGGGAGCCTTCCAGGGCTTCTTTGTCCGTCGATCCTGAGGTGGCAGCGGTCCCTAAGAGACTGGAGGAGCCTGTCATGCCAGAGGGAGTAAGATAACCTGAGCGGGCGACCAGCCCTGTCGTTGACTTAACCACCCACTCTACTTCGGAGGACGAGCATATGCTGGTCTCGCGCAAGCGTGCCTGTTCGGGGAAAGTGGTAGCCGCGTCGAGACCTCCAGTGAGCACTCCTAATCAGAGATTCTTCATTGGCTCTTTTATTTTGAACTGCCCCAGAGATGTGGCAGTTCAGTTTATAAGGAGGCAATCCCTTCCCATTGACCGCTGGTGGTCCGACCTGAATTGGTCAGGCCTGATTAACGCCTGACCTGGACAAGTGTAAAGAAATAGCTCTGGTTGGGATGACCTGAGTTGCTATTCTGCGCCAAGAAGGAAAAGGGAATAAGTTAGATCAGGCTTGAAAGGATTGACCCTGACCTGATTTTTAGTGATTCAGGAGAGATCCATCTTGCTCAGCCCACGAAGGAGACTGAGACGACACTAGTACCGAAACTGCATTCTAGAACAGACAAAAAAGTCAATACAGAAGGGTATTTTAAAAACTGTTATGGATAGCACATTTTAGAACGATATTTTAAAATATCATTTTGGAATGATGACTTTCCAGAATTGTAATTGCAAAACCGTTCTGGAAAGTATATTTTTCAGAACGGTATTGTAATTACCGTTCTTGATTGAAGAACATTCCAGAACGGTATTAAAATACCGTTCTGGAAATTATAATTTTTAGAACGGTATTGTAAATACCATTCTAGATTGAAGAACATTTTAGAACAGTTTTATAACAACCGTTCCAAAAATTCTATCTAAAAAAACAAATTACAATCCAGAACGGTATTGTAATTACCGTTCTAAAATGTTCGTCAATCCAGAACGATATTAAAAAAACGTTCTTGAATGTCTTTCTAAAAAAATAAAATAAAATTTAGAATGGTATTTTTAATAATACAATTCTTTAACAATTTGAAATATTTTCACAATTTTCGAGCTTTATTTCTTGTTTTTCTTGGTTTTGTCTTACTGACTCTAGTCCCCTCGCAATTTCACGGTGACTTCCCTCCTGTTTCACCCTTCTCCTTCTTCGCACACCGCGCTTCCGACGCGTTGTCGCCACCACCCGCTCGCCGCCACCCTTCCCTATCTATTCTCCTATTTTTTGTTATTTTTTAAAGTTCTCTTTCTCTCGTCTCTTCCCGACCGCCATCCGTAGATGAAATCCATTAGGCGGCAACGTAAGACCTCCTCCCTCTTATCTTCGTCTTCCGTCTCTTTTCCTTTAATTTATATATCTGCTTGATTGTTAAGGGCTTGTGCGCCGGCCATGGAAAACCCACTGAACAAACGGCGCGGGGGAAAGCAAGCTACGGATCTAAAATTGCCTGAAAAGTACTCGGGGGAAGAGCCAGAGATGAACGACACTGTTGCACCACCCGATCTGGAAAACCCAAACTCGCCAGCTAACTATTCAATTGGGGAAATAAACTCTAAGTACTTCTGCAACAATGAGGTGCTTAAGGCCCTCTGCGTCGAGGCTAGTTGGACGGTTGAGCCCAACGATACCACCTATCGCAAAGTTTTTTCTATTCTCTCTTTTCCCCCTTCGCTCTTCTTTTTATTTACTCAATTCTTTTAATTTCTTATTTCTTTTTATTTACTTATTCATTGCGATTGTTGTAGCTTGTAGTTTTGCCTAGTTTCATTGCGTTTATGGTCGCCTTCTAAATTTGGTTCTTAATTTTACAAAAGAATTTGATGTTTTTGACATTCATAACTCGGTGCTTCTTGGATATGCAAATCAAAATGCTGATTAGTTACAGGCTTCGACATCCCAGGTATATTATGATTTCCTTTCCTTAATAATAATATTTGTGACGATATAAAGTTGTAGCAGATCTAGAATAAGCTCTCAGGAATTCTAAGACTTTAATTTGACTTTAAAGTTTTTGGTTTTTTAAAATGAATTCTTGTAGCATTTTCTCATTCCTATCTTGAGTGGGAAAATTTTTCTTGGGATTGTCATTTTTTTTCTCGAATTTGATGCGTAAATGTATGAATTCATCGAAAATATTCCAGAGTTATATTGTGAATGTTACTCAGGACCTTGTTTTCATCGGTTGATGAATATTTACAGAGATGCTACTCAGACGACTAAGCGGGAGTTTAAGTTGACCGACGATGATATACTAAGAGTGGGCAAATTAATATTTCCAGCTGCAAATCCTTTTTAGGGTCGGAGATGTACTACCACTCAAGATAGGTGATTAGGTAATAAATGAGATAGAGTTGTCTAGTTGCTTTCATGAGCAATACATTACTATCTGAAACTACCCAGCAATAAATGATTTTGATATGGCAATATAGAGGTCCGACTTAAATTGGGTTAGACCTTATTAAGAGATCATTGAAATAAAAGAGATATGGTGAGAACAGCTCGGTCTCAAAGGAAGGTCTGGTTAGGCCTCTTGGGAAAATAGGACATCAAAAAAGGATGGTCACAGCTCGGGATTTTTCATGACCTGACCATTTTAAAGAGAGATCACTACAGCCCGGGAATCACATTGAGCTGACGAAAGTGCTCTACCAGAAGACCCTGGGGCTAGAGTTGTACCTTATGTTGATACTGAAGTAATATAGACCTGAAACAGGGAAGACCTGACTAGGGTCAAGTCCGATATTGATATTGAGTTGGTATTGAGGAAGACCTGGAATGGGGAAGACCTGTTTTCTGAATTCCCAGTAAAGAGACAAGTGGGACCACTTGTCTGAATTTGTTACGTAACGGCCCGTGATTCGCGGAATGTGCTCCTGAGATCCCGACTAGGGTCCCCACTAGGAGAAATTATAAATATCTCAGCCCCAAGGCTGAGAGAGGTATGCCATTTTTCTGTGCATTCCTTCTTTGCTTACTAAGAGAAACCTCATACGCTTTACTGACTTAAGCATCGGAGAGGTTTCCACCAGAAAATCACCGGTGGTTCTTTCTAACGTGTTTTTGTGTGCGGATCAAGAGGGTGTTCAATGTTCCGGGAGTTGTTCTTCACGCCAGTCATATTTTGGGTCTAAACAATTGGCGCCGTCTGTGGGAAGGTGATCAAGCTAAGACGTGAGGGTTTTTTCTATGGCTTCAGATGGTTTACGACGAAACTTGGTGGGAGAGCTCGGCGGAACTCCCAACTCCGCCGCGCCATAGGGTATGCCGCGGTCAGCAGAAATGTCCACGGCGAGGCCCGAGGGAGCAGAGCCGTCAGCGGCAGGGGGATCAGGCACCATGCCGCCTCCCTCAGGCAAATCAATGCCTGCCACTAGTGGGTTTTTGAACGACGTCCTCCTCAGACAGCTGTATGAGCTCATCGGCAAGGCCGTGGAGAAGAAATTTGGAGAGATGTCAATGCCGCCGTTAGGTGCACGGCCAGATTGGACAGTTCCGTCGATGGAAACTGAGCCAGCGCATGGATCGAACCCCTCTTCATGATTGAGAAGATCATTTCTCTACGTCCGATAACGAAACCTCAGGTCAGACCAATCCAAGTCTAGCTGAGCAGATGAAGAGCCTACAGAAAGAAGTGCGGGAGTTTAAGAAGAAGATGGAGAACACAAGCTTGGTGCCGACACAGCAAGGCACTCCGTTTACGGAGGAGGTTATGCGCGACGATGTGCCAGCCTCATTTCGTTCTCTTGGATTTGAGTATAGTGGGACCACAGATCCGTGGGACCATCTCAGCCGTTTTGAGATCGCGGCAGTTGTGCACAAGTTTTCAGATGCGATCATGTGCCGGGTCTTCCCAATGACTTTCACAAAGTCACCACAGCTCTTGTTTAGCCAATTGACGCCTCGCTCTATTAGTAATTTTGATGAGTTTAGCTCGGCCTTCTTGCACCAGTTCATCAGCTGCAGGAAGTATCAGAAGATGCCACTAGAGCTGTTCAGCCTCAAGCAAATAGAGGGTGAGAGTCTGCGCGACTATATCAATCGTTTCACTACCGTAAAACTGTAGCTGCCGTCCGCATCGGAAGATCTGTTGGTGAACGCCTTGGCGCAAGGCCTGTGGAGGGGTGGATTTTTCCAAACGTTGGTTGTGAAACCAGCCCGAAAGTTTGGAGAGCTCTTGGAAAGAGCTGAGAAATATATCCACCTAGAAGAGGCCTTGAAAATTAAGGATGAAGGAGAAAAAAAGCGGGAAAGGTACGATAGGGAAGACAGGGCAGCCGTGAAGAAGCCCAGGACAGATCTGTCTGGAGGGAGACCTCGCTTTTACTGGTATACCCCTCTGGAAACTCCGCAGGGTGAAATTCTACAGGCAATAGAGAGACACCCAGAGCTGAAGTGTCCAAAGACCTACTCGTAGAAATCCAGGAAGGAAAGGTCTGATCGATTTTGCCGCTTCCATAATGAGTATGGGCATGATACTGACCCGTGCACTCATTTAAAAGATGAACTGGAGAGAATGGTTTAGGCAGGGCACCTGAAAGAATATGTTCGTATGAGAAAAGAGGAAGCCAGATATGGTCGTGGCGGCTATGATCGACCCCAGCAGAACAAAAGAAATCAAGATAGAGTTCGTACTGAAGGAAGACGTACTGATTAGGCCCAGGCCATTCATGGAGAAATTCAGATGATAACTGGTGGAGAATTGGAGGAGCATTCTAAGCGGACGTAGCACAGCTATGTTAGATCTACGAGAGACTTAGTCCGAAAAGCACGAGAAGTGGGGCAAATGGCATCTACACCAGATATCTACTTTGGATCAGAGGATGGTGATGGCATCTTGGTCCCTCACATGGTGGCCTTAGTTATAACGGCTACCATTGCCAATTATAATGTGAGGCAAATTTTTGTGGACACAGGAAGTTTTGCTGAGATTTTATTTTACGATTGTTTTCAAAAGTTGAAGCTAGATGTCGAGTTGGAAGAGGTGACCACCTCTTTGGTCGGGTTTGCAGGAGGAGCCCTAAAGCCTTTAGGAGCGGTCAGGCTCCTCGTAACATTGGGCGAAGAGCCATATAGGGTGACTAGAACGGTACGTTTCCTAGTAGTGGATGCGCCATCCTCTTATAATGTTATGCTTGGCCGACCATCCCTGAGCCAATTCCAAGCCGTGATATCGGTTTTTCACATGAAAATGAAATTTCCGGCGGAGGATGGAATAGGCGAGGTAAGGGGTGATCAATATACGTCACGACAGACGTATGTTGAATGTGTCAGAAGAAATAATGAGGAGGAAAGACAGAACAAGAGGGCTCGGGTGGAGCAACCAAGGATAGACCTGGCTCGAAGAGAGGAAGGGCTGATGTTAGTTGAAGTGGTCCCGGGGGACGAAAGCCGAGTCCTCTGCGTAGGAACGACTCTGAGCCTGGAGGTCTTGACAGAACTGGTATCCTTTTTAAGAGAGAGTGCGGATGTTTTCGCTTGGTTCCCCCAAGACCTGGTGGGTATCGATCCAGATGTAACCGATCATCGCCTTAACATCAGCCCGGAAGCAAAGCCGTTCAAGCAGAAGAAACGCAATTTTGGGCCAGAAAAGGAGGCCATCATAGAGGCAGAGGTGGATAAGCTCTTCAAAGCTGGCACATCTAGGAGATACAATTTCCGGAATGGCTTTCCAATACAGTTCTGGTTCCAAAGACAGACGACTGGCGGATGTGCATAGATTTCCGTGACCTCAACAAAGCTTGCCCAAAAGATCACTATCCGTTGCCAAGGATAGATTAGCTGGTCGATTCTACTTCAGGTTGTGAGCTCTTGAGCATGATGGACGCCTCACAGGGCTACCACCAGATCCGTTTGGCTAAAGAAGATCAATAGCGGGTTAGCTTTATAACCCCAAAGGGGACATATTGTTATGTGGTCATGCCATTCGGGCTCAAAAATAACGGAGCCACATACCAGAGATTGGTGGACAAGATGTTCAAAGACCAGCTGGGGAGGAATATGGAGGTCTATGTGGATGATATGTTAGTGAAAAGTGTAAAGGCGAGCTCACATGTGAAGGATCTGAGGGAGACCTTTGATACCTTAAGAAAATACAGGATGAAGCTCAACCCCAAGAAGTGCATGTTTGGAGTAAGAGCTGGAAAATTCCTGGGATATATGGTAACAGAGAAGGGTATCGAAGAAAATCCTGAGAAGGTTAAAGGGATTATGGACATGAAAGCGCCAAGGAATGTTAAGGAAATGCAATGCTTAGCGGGACGGATCAACGCCTTGAGCCGGTTTGTCTCGCGCTCGGCTGAGAAGAGCCTGCCATTTTTCCTGGCCTTGCACAAGAAAGAAAATTTCAATGGAGTGATGAGTGTGAGGAAGCGTTCAGATTGTTAAAAGAGCACCTGTCCAGCATGACTTTGCTTACAAAGCCTGTCCAGGGGGAGCCCCTAATCTTGTACCTATCTGTAGGGCAGCAGGCAGTCAGCTCTGTTTTGCTTAGGGAAGAGGGCAAAGTGCAGCGGTTGGTTTATTACTGGAGTAAGGTCTTGCACGATGCAGAGGTGAGATATGTGGAAATAGAACGAGCAATATTAGCCCTAGTTGGCATGGCTCGCAAGCTGCATCCTTACTTCCTCTCTCACAGCATAGTTGTGCGAACCAATCTTCCACTAAAGGCCATAATGGACAAACCGGAGGCGTCAGGAAGGTTGGTCAAATGGATTATCGAGCTTAGCGAATTTGATATCGTATTTGAGGCCAGGACAGCCATCAAGGCTCAGGCTCTGGCGGATTTCATGCCAGAAATGACCAGCTCTTCTGAGGACAAGCAGGAATGGATGATCTTCACGGATGGCTCTGTTAGTAATCAAGGCTGTGAAGCTGGAATCGTCTTGATAAACCCAACAGGTGTGTCCACTGAGTATGCTGTACGTTTGAACCACGCATTTTCCAATAAAGCTGCTGAGTATAAGGCCCTTTTGAGAGGAATTCAAATGGCAAAAGACCTGGGCGCAGAACAGGTGTGCGCTAAGGTGGATTCCCAGCTCGTCTGCAAGCAAATAAGTGGAGATTTTAAGACGATAGAGGAGAGCATGCATAAATATTTAGCTAAGTTCAGAGAACTCGCCAAGGATATGAAGGGCTTGATGGTCCTCCAGATTCCTAGAGAAGAGAACGGAAGAGCTGACTATTTAGCAAAGATAGCTAGCTCAGCTACAGATTGTTGCGAAAGGGTGATTACCTTGCTAAAGGCGGATACAGAGTTTGGGACAGAGCAGGTGTGCTCAGTGATGGAAGGAGATGACTGGCTCTCCTCCATAAATGCATATCTTGAGAAAGGAGTCTTGCCGGAAGACATGAAGGATTCAGCAAAGGTACGAACCAGGGCTGCTAGATTCTGTTTGGTCAAGGGAGAGGTGTTCCGAAGAGGATTTGGACAACCCCTCTTAAGATGCTTGAGCCGGGAAGAAGGAGCCTTGGTCCTAAGAGAAGTCCACGAGGGATGTTGTGGCAACCACATGGGTGCTAGAGCTCTCTCATGTAAGATCTTGTGAGCGGGTTACTTCTGGCCACAATTGCGAAAGGAGGCAGAAGATTTTGTGCGTACTTGTGAAAAGTGCCAGAAGAATTCATCGTTGATACACAGGCCCGCAGAAGAGCTCATGACGATGAGCTCTCCTTATGCGTTTGCCAAGTGGGGAATTGATTTAGTTGGCCCCTTTCCCATGGCCCCTGCCCAAAAGAAGTTTCTAATAGTCGCAATCGACTACTTTAGCAAATGGGTGGAAGCTGAGGCATTGGCAAAACTTACAGAGGATGCCGTCATGAAGTTATTGTGGAAAAGTGTCGTGTGCAGATTTGACGTCCCCAGAATCCTTGTTTCAGATAATGGCACCCAGTTCATGGGTACCAGAATCTGAGTTTGGTGTGCAAAGATGAAAATTGACCATCACTTCACATCTGTCTACCATCCCCAAGCTAATGGTCGAGTAGAGGTCACCAATCGCATATTAGTACAGGGGATCAAAAGGCGTTTGGAAAGAAATGGGGGTAGATGGGTGGATGAGCTGAATTCAATTCTATGGGCGTGCAGAACTAATCCCAAGGAAAGTACAGGGGAGACGCCTTTTAGCCTAGTCTACGGTATGGATGCTGTGGTGTCTGCTGAGATCAGCATAGAAACTCATCGAGTTCAGAACTTTGTTGAAGAGCAGAACGAGTTGTTGATTCAAGATGCTCTGGACTTGGTTGAGGAGAAAAGAGACAGAGTTTCCGTTAGAATGGCACACATTAAAGGACGAATAAAGGCGGCATACGACAAGTCTATACTCAAAAGGCAATTTCAGGTGGGAGATCTGGTCCTGAGGAGATATGATTTAGGAAAGGCGAAGGGAAAGCTGGATGCCGCGTGGCAAGGACCACTCCGAGTCATCCAAGTTTTAACGGGAGGAGCCTATAAAATGGAAGAACTGTATGGGACCGAGATCCCTCGTGCTTGGAATATTGCTAATTTACGAAAATTTTATACATAGTTTTAATCTTTCGATATTTATTTATCTTATTGAATAAAAATTGCAGGTTTATCCTCGTTCGCCAGATTAATTACGTGTTCATAATTAAGCCAGGATTGGCTGAGGTCGGCTGCCCATGATTTTGCCTGACCTGATTATCAGTTTAAACCATGATTGGCTAAGGGCGGCTGCCCATTATTTTGCCTGACCTGATTGTCAGTTTAAGCTAAGATTGGCTAAGGGCGTTCGCCCATGATCTTGCCTGACCCGATTGTCAGTTTAAGCCAGGATTGGCTAAGGACGGCTGCCCATGACTTTGCCTGACCTGATTGTCAGTTTAAGCCAGGATTGGCTAAGGGTGGATGCACTCGACTTTGCCTGACCTGATTGTCAGTTTAAGCCAGGATTGGCTAAGGGCGGATGCCCATGATTTTGCCTGACCTGATAGTCAGTTTAAGCCACGATTGGCTAAAGGCGGATGCCCTCGATTATTCCTGATCTGATTTTTTAGTCTAAGCCAGGATTGGTTAAGGGCGAATGCCCTTGATTCCAGACTTGATTATCAGGGTAGGATTGATTAATTGGCTAACTGACCTGGAAAACGCCCATATTTCCAGACCTGGCTTATATGAAACGCCGGGATGGACTTAGAAAGATTGTCTATTACATGTTTTAACTTAAACAGGTTCGCTAGGACAGCCTGCGTTAGCGCCTGACCTGATAGTCAACTTAAAGCTTGTGAAAGGCCTGCCCTGGCCGACCGGATCTGAAGCTAGACTCGGCTAATATCGAGGACTCCAGAAGGTAAGTCCAAAAACACAACCCGCATGCTCTGAACAGAAAAAATTGATCAAAAAGACAATTTTTCAAGCAAACTCTTAAGTTCACCAGGATATTCTAGCAATTAAGAGAAAATTGCACATGATAGACAAGAAACCAAGAGTAATTGCTATTTGTAGCCTTATTTTTCATGGTTACACAAGCAAAAATTCAAACAAAACTTACTTTCATTCATCAAAACTTGGAAAAGTACAAGAGCGGATTACACACACCTTTCAGAAAGTTTGGCAATTTTGATTACAAAAATGCAGGAAAAAAAAAGATGAATGCAGGTTTTCATCTGAGAGGAGACCTCTGGTCTGAGGCCAGAGCTCATGCTCGGTGTCATGAAGACGACTGCGGTATTTGTCAGACCTTTCGGCAAGCGCGTGAGCCTCGCCGGCGGCGACGGTCAGGCGGTTCACCGACTTGGTCAAGTCAGCCCTCTCCTCTTGCAGTTGACGGTTTAGATGGCGGAGCTCAGCCCACTCCTTCTTGTAAAAACGCTTATTCTGCCTCTTTCTCTCCAGAAGGCGGTAGAGGTAGCCGATTTTTTCCTTGAGCACGGTCAGCTGATCAGATAGTTTAAATTTCTCGACGACCAAAGAAATGTTCTTTCGCCTCACTGTGTTGAGTTCTTCGATAAGGGGAGAAGAAGCCATTGCAGAAAATTGGAAAAGAAAATAATGAACATAGGCACATATTTAAAGGAGATAATAGTGCGTGAAATAGGAATCAAAAGTACTAGGGTTTCTGGAACACCAGGAAACCCTAGGAACTCAAAAGCCACAACGAGACAAAATTAGAGATTATCATTAATCCAGAAGTTGTAATACAAATTTCAAGTTAAATCAAAACTCAGACTAGCCACACAGGCAACAACATCAGGTCTGTTCACTAATCAATAAAGGCATAAGAGGCTAAGGCTCAGCATCCATCTCTTTGGCCAATTGATCTATTGCATCCTCAGTCAAGGCACCAGGGGAGCTCCTCCAGGAAACTCACCCAGACCAGCGAAGGTCAGGGATGGAGAAGAGTCAAGGACGACCAAGGTACGAACCTGGTCTGGCTGAGACACTGCAGGAGGAGAGCGAAAAAGAGAAAGAACATGCTCAGCAAACTTCGCGGCCTCAGCAAGATGCAAGCAGTCTTGCTCCTTGGCATAAACAAAAGAGGCGGGCTCGGGAGGAGTCTGCAGTGGAAGATCCCGATCGAAGATAGCGTTGGGATCGGCCGCGTTGGCTGCACTCCACTTAGCTTGCTCGTCTAAAGCAAAGTAGTAATAGCTCATGGCCTCGGGGACGAGCAAGGAGTAGAGCTCTTTGGACCCCAAGAAAGCTTTCCTGGTCTCCTCTCTGGCAAGTTGAACTAACTTGAGGCCCTCTTCAGAGCCTAGAAGTTCCATCCTCCACTCCGCCTTGGCCTTAACCAGGGCCTCATCAGCCAGACTGCGAGCCTCAGCTAGGGCTTCATCCCTTGCTTCAGCACGAGCAGTCTGGATCATCTTCGCCTGGGCCTTGTGTTAGGAATCGGTGGTACCGTCGCGCAGCGGAAAACAAAAATATTTTAAAAATTAAATTAATTGAATCGACGGCCCAATTTTATAATCAATTAATTGAAATAATGTTTTAATTACTATATTAATAGAAACAATTTGATTTTCGTAAAATCAAATAAGCATAATTGGTTTCTATTAAATATATAAATATAACAATTATATATATATATATATTAATATATTAACATATACATAACAATTACATATTATATTAATATATTAATCATATATTAAAAAATATACATATTATATTATATTTGATTCGTGCACAGCACACACTTACTACATGTACACAGCACCCATATGTATCATACATACACTGCACACATGCACAACACATTACACATGCATTACAGACACACATGCATAACATATATACTGCACACGCATCATATTACATATATATATAACAATCTGTTTCATGCAATTCACATTACACACACAGCATACATTATATATTATATGTAATCTGCACACACATATTTCGCATACACTGCTCACATAAATACATACATATATATATATATCATATATATATAATACACATAGCATATACAGCACACCTCTCGGCACGGTTTGGCTGCGACAAAACCAGCACGGCGGCGGAAGCAGGCAGCTTCGGTGCAAGTCGGCGCTGCACGGAGAGCTACGGCGACAGCGGCCGGGTGGAGTGGACGTTCCTCGGATGCGACAACTTCGGCCCGGCAACAGCCCACGGGGCACGGCAGCGGTGACAACCTCACGACGGCAGCGGCGGCAGGTTCGACTTGGCAGCGGCCGTGCGGAGCAAACGGCGGCGGGGTTGCGGTGAGGCAACAACCGAACGGAGGCGACGCAGCGGCGTTCAGAGGTCGTCGGCTGTCTGGGAGGCAACAACCGGACGGAGGGAAGCAGCGGCGATACGTCTCTGGTGCGGCTGTGACGACGGAGGTGGTGGCGGCGGTCCGGCGAGCGTTCGGACGGCTCCGGCGAATCGGTGTCACACACCGTATTACCCGACGTCCTTACGACGGAGCACTAGATCCGTCGAAGGATTGAGAACGATGGAAACGAGAAACCGAACGATTCGGTTGGCGGCGGCCGGCGGCAAGCGGCGGCGGCCGAAGGTGGACAGCTGTAGGGCTAGGGTTTTCTCTTTTTGTTTTTCCCGTCTGTTTTGTTTTTTGTTTTGTTGTTTTGGAAAAACCCTTCTGACTTATTTTTGTTCTCCCGTCTCTTTATTTTTAAAAACCCTTCTTTTTCTTTTTTTTTATTTATTTAAAACATAACTCAAGCCCAAAGCCTTAATGGGCTTTATGTATGTTGGGCTCAAATAAATAAAACAAAGTTTAATAATAAAAAGGGTTTTGGGTTGGCCCAATACAAAATCAAAACAAACCTTTTAATTAAATAAACAAATCGGCCCATTAAGTTTAAAAGGTATATTGGGTCGACCCAATTAAAAAATAAAAACCCCATTTGAATTAAATCATTTCTCGCAAACGATAATTACGAAAAATATAACAATTATATTTTCGCGTCCAGAATAATTTTCTCGTATTTTTCTCAATTTAGATTCAATCATATTGACATCTAACTATGCTAAAATTAACAATTAATTTCTAGCTATCGTTTTCAATAATCAGGAAACACGTGGTGTGACCCTCAATGGTTCAGGTGTAAGCTAGCCGTGGGTTCACAACACATTGTGATTCGAACAACAYATTGTTCTTATATGAACTCGTCCCTTAGAGTCCCTGATTAAATAAAACTMATTTTACTTAATCACTGGTCAAACCAGAACCCAACGAATTATGAGAGGCGCCTAGCAACTACGCATTATAATTTCCTAGATACAAATGAAGTGCCTACAAGAATCTTGTGATATAGCTTATATGTAAAGTATGATCCCTTCGCGATCTATGTCCCGATTGAACAAGAGGTATTGGTTCATCGAGACCTCTTTTTAGTTCAATAACTGTGTGTACGTTCTAGGTTCGAGATAATCCGTTCGTGTGTGACTTAGAGAAACACATTTCTCCAAACACCCCACTTTCAGCTCTGGCCAGAGACTCCGAGGATTTATCAACCATCAGAACACACAGGACATCCATGACTTATCATGCGTCCGAATCCCCTACTACCATGCACAGACTTCCCACTAGATTCCCGACTATGCGAACGTTGCCCCTTTTGATCGGCCTCCAAGGAGACACAGAGACAGGTCACAACATAGCCTGTCCTCTAGTGAAGTCACGATCTAGTGAAGTCACGATGAGGTCTGGGTCTTAAGGATTAATGTTGTACGCTATACCATAGAAATCATCTACTCGATGAGTGGGAACCACTTAGAGATTTTTAGGTGAGGGAGTTCAGTGAACTCATCTTATGAGCACCTACTTATGTATGTCGATGTCCCGACACCGTGACCGATGAGATGCGGTCCACATACACTAAGTACTAGTCTTAATGGAAAAAGCCTGTATCCTCATTATGGCGTAACCCTTTGACTAGGAACAAGTTCGATGAGTTACATTACGTGCTGGATTATCTCACGGTTCTGCTAAACCAATCCACCGTAATAAAGTAACTTCATCAGGACCATATCTATGCAACTAGCATGGGATAAAAGATATGGAATGCCAATAAGTATAAAAGATATTATTACGAATAAGAAACGATTGTATTACAAGAGAATAGTCAACCCATCTCTGCAGTTTTGGCCTTCGCCTTCTTGAGCTTCTCTCTCAGTTCCCCCAGCTCTTCCTCTTGCCTCTTCAGTTTCACCCCTATTTCCTTGGCAAGAGTCCTGATACGCTCCATCTTCACGACAAGTTCCTTGTTCTCCTTGACCGCATCAAACTGAATCAACAATCTTGTAATATGAGCGGCCAAAAGAGCCTTTTTGGAGAAAGCCTAATAAATAAAGGCAAAGAGAAATTAGCACTGGAGAAAATGATACGCCACAAGTATAAAAAACAAGAAATTTACCCGTGCTTCGTCCTGGCACCAGGACTCCAGTAATTGCCGGTCTGTCATTTTTTCCAAACCCGGTTGGTCCGCGGGCAGCATTTGCCACAACACATATTAGACGACAGTCTCTCCCGAGCAATTGGCGATTGAGTTAATCGGAGGTGGGCCACTATGAGTAATGGGGGGAGGAGTAACGTGAGGTAAAGAGGGGGCCACAAGGGCACGACTGCTGGAGGTTTTGCGCGGACTCTTAGAAAGAGGAAGTGTATCTTCCTCGGAATCAAAAGAAGAGTGCCTGGTAAGAGCAGGACGGGGAGGCAACTGGGTAGGATTGGAGCTGCTCTCCGGAGGAGGGTCTTGAGCTGGCTTAGAAGAAGAAGGGCATGCTCCGTGCTCGGTGGACCTTGAGGCTCCGCCGCTTTCTTCTTGGCCGCCTCGATCATTTCGCGCATCATCCTGGTTGAGAACCAAAGAAAAAGGGTAAGGATAATATAAATAAGCAAAATAAACCTAGAAGAAAAGAAACTATACCGATTTCTTTGGTCAAAGGGGTTGTTTCTGACCAATCATTGAAAAAGTCCAAGACAAAGGGAAGGAGAAGGTCAGTCACGTGGAGGGGATTCTCATTTAGGATAGAGATGATCTTTTTTATACGGGCAAACCTGTTTGTAGAGGACAAAGGTGGATATGAAGGAAGCCCTTCAATGGGATTAGGGTTAAAACCCCAATCCTCGCTACAATAAACAAAGAAGAATTTTTTCCTCCAATCCTTGTTGGAGGTGGGGAGCTTAAACAAAAAGTGAACTCCAGGTCTGGCTGTCAAATAAAAATAGCCCGGAAAAGAGCTCTTCGCTTGGAAGAGCTGGAAAAAGGTGTGAGCGGAAGGGTCTAGGCCAGCATAGCGCATGGCCAGACTGTAACAAACCATGATGTGGAAGGAATTAGGGGTGAATTAGAAAACGGGTATATGGTATATTTTAGCTATTTCCAACATTAAAGGGTGTACGGGGAGGCGTAGACCTGCCTGGAACTGGTCTTGGTAAAAGGTTAACCAGCCTGCCGGCGATTGACTGGCTAAAATACCCGCCGGAGGGCAATAGGCGTCATAAGGGTCGGAGATTTTATGTTTATGATGGACTTCCTCCACCGTCCTTTTACTCAGTATGGACGTGACCTTGGGATGGTCGGCGACGGCCGGGGGATATTCCAGGCCGCCAGAGGAGGAGGAAATGGCAGCCACCACCGCGGCTGCCGAAGAAGAAAGGGACAAGGAATCGGATTCCACTGCGGGGGCACTAGATGGGGAAGGAGAAGAGGCTCTTACCATCGTAAGAGGGTATAACAACGAGGAGGAAGAAAATACCACCGCCGCCGGAGTAGCAGACGGCGTAGAAGTGTTAATAGGGGGAGTGTTAGAGGACGACACCAGTTTAGGAAAATTAAAAGAGATTGAAGGCTAAGAGAGATACATGGTTTGTAAAAGATTGCCAGAAAAATCAAGTTGGGAAATTTGAATCAGAGAAGATCGCCGGAAATTTAGAGAGAAAAAGAAAGGGAGACTTGGAAGATTTTGAGAAATGAGAAATACAAAGTGAGAATTCAGCGGGAATAAAATAGGAATAGATAAATTCAAAAAGAGCGGAAATCGATAAAGGCGGGATTTGATGGGATATCCGCATTTAATATGGGCAGATGAACAGTGCCCTAAGTGGTGAGTTGGAGCGTCAACCGTCCTAGAATATGGTTGACGTGTTAGTGCTTGGAAGGCGTATGGGAATGGTAACCGACTGGGAATGTGGACCGACACCACTAATGCCAATAATTAGGCCTGGTTGTCAGGCGGATTTCTAGGGATCCGTTCCAGTACGAGAAGTAATAAAAGTATGGGACCATATTAAATTAAGGGAACCTCAGGAAAAAGTCAGCTCTACCCCAATTACTTGCGGGGGGAGGAGTTGATATGGCAATATAGAGGTCCGACTTAAATTGGGTTAGACCTGATTAAAAGATAATTGAAATAAAAGAGATATGGTGAGAACAGCTCGGTCTCAAAGGAAAGTCTGGTTAGGCCTCTTGGGAAAATAGGATATCAAGAAAGGATGGTCACAGCTCGGGATTTCTCATGACTTGACCGTTTTAAAGAGAGATCACTACAGCTCGAGAATCACATTGAGCTGACGAAAGTGCTCTGCCAGAAGACCCTAGGGCTAGAGTTGGACCTGATGCTGATATTGAAGTAATATAGACCTGAAACAGGGAAGGCCTGACTAGGGTCAAGTCCGATATTGATATTGACGTGGTATTGAGGAAGACCTGGAATGGGGAAGACCTGTTTTCTGGATTCCCAGTTAAGAGACAAGTGGGACCACTTGTCAGAATTGGTTACGTAACGGCCCGTGATTCGCGGCATGTGCTCCTGATATTCCGACTGGGGTCCCCACTAGGAGAAATTATAAATATCTCAACCCCAAGTTTGAGAGAGGTATGTCATTTTTCTGTGCATTCCTTCTTTGCTTACTAAGAAAAACCTCATACGCTTTACTGACTTAAGAATCGGAGAGGTTTCCACCGAAAAACCACCGGTGGTCCTTTCTAACGTGTTTTTGTGTGCAGATCAAGAGGGTGTTCAAGGTTTCGGGCGTTGTTCTTGACGTCGGTCATATTTTCGGTCGAAACAAATTTTATGCCATTATGTAGGTTCAAAATGTCCACAAGTCTCCATTTTTGATGTCCAGATGCAAAGTAGCAGATGGTGCTGGATCCATGCTGGTAAGAGAAAAAAAAAACTTTTTCACCTGCGTTTTTTCTTTCTTTTCTTTTCTGGTGTAATTTGATATGCAGTTTTTTTAGGTAACTGGTGTGAGAATCAATATGGAATGGGGATTGTTGATGGATAGTATATCAAAAGATACCGGTGAAGAAACTCCACTGCAGATATTTACATGATAATTAACTCTTATGGTTCATTATTTTGGCGCGTGAAAAATAATCAAACTATGGATCATGATGATACGCCACAGGTGCGCCTAAATGGTGTTGCGACTTTCATAGGCATCGTTGGTCTCTCTGTGGCTCTTTTGGTGCTTGTTTTTCTCTTGGCTAGGTAATATAGGGCAGTGTTTTCTTGTATATAGTTAGTTATGTGATCACATTCTGAATATCACTTTTCACTAACAATTAATTACCTCAGGTTTTTCTCATGGACTTCACGGAATCCCTATCGGTCTGCTCAGTTTGTCTGTGGTAGTACCAGCCTCGGCCACGCAGTTGATGGAATTATACATATTATAACTGATGCTGTAAGTTTCAACATTCTGAAATGGCGAAAAAAAGAAAAAAAAAAAGAAGGCAATATCACATTTAGAAAACTCTATCAACTTTTTGTTTGGTTGATTATGGGATGATTACTAACTGGCTCGTTTTTTTGGTTGTTGAAAAATCAAAAGATTGAGAAAGATGGGGAGATTGAGAGGCTGAAAAGGGAAGCATCGGAAGCCCATAAATCAAAGAGGCTGTTGATGGAACTTTTGGAGCAAAAGGACTTGGAAGTTAGCGAGAAGAATGCCACCATTAAGAGTTATCTTGATAAGATTGTACGTTATGTCATGTTCATCATATTTTCCCTGTTATAGTTATATTACTATTATCATGCACATGTACTCCCTGTATCTATGCCATCTGGTTGAAGTTTAGTGCACTATACACCTTTACTATGTTGCTTTAGTTATATTTTGCATGGATTGGTGAAATATTATTAATATTACTCGTATTTTGTTTGGAATTTGGTTTCAGTTATATTTTCTTGAACGTTTATGCTTCATGAAATGTAGATGTAGTATGGGTACATATGCTTCAACAACCGTTAACTGTCGTATTTATGTTTCATTTGACTTATGGAATCAAAATTGCACTTATGGACCAAAATTCGATACTTATGGGAGCAAAACAAATTGTTACTTTTCTGGCGCCTGTAGTATTTTTAATTATCACCAATTGTTACATTAATCAATGTTTACATTTCAGACACTTAAAGTGGTGTTTTTCGTGCTTGTTCTTTGTACTGTGCCTTGCTCAAGATCGGGTATATTCCTGTCGATGTTGCTATTGTATACAGATAGGGTGCCACGATGTGTATTTAACTGAAACCAAAATCCACCTCTTAGTTATGTACAACAGGAATCAGAATTCACACCACAGCGATAGCAGATCAAACAATCACCACTAAAGATGCTTAAAAAGAAAAACCCAAAGCCAAATGCATTTAGGATATTAATAAAATAAACATTGAACAGAAAACAAAAATGGATAGGCAACTATTTAAAATTATAATAAAATACACATAACATTTGAAAGGGGAGGAAAATCGGAGTACCAATATCAAAAAAAAAGATCTTGAAAATCCTAATCCGAAACCTCACTTATATAGACAATATTAAAACCCTAAATAACATAATTTTTAATATTCATTTCAACTTTCAAAATCAAATCTCAGGACTCCAAAAACCATGAAAATCCCAAACCACACTACTTCAAAACAGTGAAATCGCGTCGGTAAACTAACGTCGGTTATTTGAAAACCAATTTTTAATATTCAATTGGCTGTGAGGAATGATGAGGAATTAAGCAAGCTGTTGGGATGTGTAACTATTTCAACGGTGGCATTTTTCCCAACATTCTTCCGAAGAAAGCAGGAGAAAAAGACAAGAAGATTGGATTTGCTTCTCAAAAATCTTAGTTGTGTTGGTCTTTATTTAGGTGGATTGGTTGATGGGTATACTATGTAAAGGGTTAGGTCCTATGTTTGAAGATGTTGATCCCTGTAAAACCCTAATTTTGGAAGCTCGATATTTCGTCGAACCGGGTCATCAGTTTATTCCTGAATTCGGCTAATTCGCTGCCTACACTCATTTATTTAGACGTCACCGGGAACAAATTTACCGGGAAGCTGTTGAAAAACATGCCATGTTGTCAGAGTACAGATTCAATATCATAAAGTTGGAGCCATTGGTGGCTAAGGTTTGCATTATATATAAAGCCATATTACGAGTTTTTTTTAATTACTTTATTTTTTTCTATTATTTTACGTATGGGAAAATCTTCTCAAATATATGCCTTTTGCAGTTATTATGCGGGGTGTTACCCTTTATTTTTATTGCTATTTCCAATGATGGATATTGAGCTCTTTAAACAATCACTGTCTTATATTTTGGGTCTTCTCAGCTTCATTCGCCAGATAATCGTGCGTTAGCCAGAGAATGCAAAGATGTGAAAATGGACAGTGTATATTGGATATCGTACTGGTGTCAAAACAAAGGATTTCATGGCTGCTGCTAAAGTTTTTCTTGCGTCGGTATGAAATATTTCTGCATTTTTCTTATTTCAATAAAAAATCTTTTCTTGGTCGTTTTTAGGGATATTTACATAAACTACCTCTGAAGTTTGGGTTATTTACAAAATATCCCAACAAATCTCAAAATTACAAAAAAAATAAAAAACAAAAAACCATTGAAGTTTGATTCTACCTTAATTTGAAAGAAAAACCTTTGAAATTTGTTTCATCTTATGAAGGTGAAAACCAAATGGGTTTTCTAGGGGCACACTTCTGTCGGGCAGCTTAAAATTGATAGGCAGGTCCCCTACAACTAAAATAAAAAATTAACAAATAGAAAACCTTAAAAAAATCTATAAAAAAAAAAAAAGAACCCTACAGAATGGAAGCTTTTCATGACTGCCTTCTGTGGATGATACCATTTGCCTATTGAGAACTAGGTATTAACTCATTTTTACTTTTTATTCAAGTAATGAATAGCTTTAAAATAAATAATTTCTCTGCAGCCCCACTTTTACGAAGGCAGTTGTGGTGGCATTCTTCATCAATGTTGCAGATGTTGGACTCTATGCTTCTTTGATGGTACGTTATTGTTTCTCTTCACTATTCTTCAAATTGAGCTATTTAATTAAATAACATTTTATTTTATGTGTATGTACTTTTTTTAATTACTATTATTATGCGTGCAGTATTTCTTGAAGGCTCAATTTCACTTTAACAAAGATCAATTTGTGGATCTGATGATAATTTTTAGAATTGCAGGATCGATATCACAAGTAGTTAGCTCTAGCATGCATGCATTATTGCCAATACGCATTTTGTTTATTTATTATGCATAATAATTTGTATATACAGATACAAGTACATGTAATACCTTATTACTTTTCAACAACTTAAAAAATTGCATATAAGTTCAAAAATTAGCCTAATAATAATAATAATAATAATAATAATAATAATAATAATAATAATAATAATAATAATAATAATAATAAGGTTTGCATGAATTATTATTATTTTGGTTCTAATTAGATTACTTAGGTGTAGTTTTGTAATTTACCCAAAAAATAGGGACTATTATCAAGTGATCCATTTTTGTGGTAATATCATAAAACCTTTTTACATCATTTAATTGTTATTTGTACAATTGGGGTCTTATTAATTAGTCTTGTTTTCTCGGCAAGTTGGTCGAACTTCACGGAGATCGTGCGGGCTATGATGATCCTGCGATCGTGTCTGGTATAGGAAGCATAGAGGGTCGAAGCTATATGTTCGTAGGCCACTCAGTAACTGGCGAAGGTGGTTTGGGTGGTGCACTTGCAATTGCTTGTGCCAACAAATTATTGATGCTCGAAAACTCGGCATTCTATGTTGCAAGGTGACATTTGGTGTTTCTTATATTATTCGAAAATAGATTATTACTCGAAAATAATTAATGCTGCATTTACATTGTTTCTCAAAAAACATGATATGGATGATGTGGTGAACATCAAGTAAAAGGCTCGTCTCCTATTAGTAGTGCAATAATTGGTGTTAAACATGTCATTTTGAATTTGTTTGTCGCAGTGCCACTGAGTGTTTTCGATCGAATGCTCAGTGTTGAGATATTTGAAAAGTCCATTCTATATGTACCTCATGGAGTAGAGAACAGTCCATGCTATATGTTATTTCATCTTCGGGCCAAGAAGAGGCCCGTAAGGTTATAAAGGGGTTTATATGATTGTTAATCTTTTGTTAATATGCAGATGCACAAAATTGACCCATACTTTAGTTGTTTTGTTGATTTGATTTGTGCAGTCTTTGGATTTAATCTTTTCTCAGTTGATTTTGGATGTAGGTCTTCCAAAGGATTCAAAATGAGATAAGTGATTTGGTTTTCGTTCATAGGATTAGGAAAAACCGATCTGGAGTGTTTTACTTTTCAGAACGGTTATTATAAAAGACGTTCAGGAAAGTTAAACTTTCAAGATAGGTTTTTTAAAGAACCGTTATGGAAAGTGACTTTCCAGAACGATATATATAAAATAATGATCTGGGAACTTTCCAGAACTTTTTTTTGAAAACCCTATCTGGAAAGTTATACCAGAATGTCATTATAAACAACGATCTGGAAAGTAATACTTTCCAGAACGGTTTTTTGAAAAACTGATCTGGAAAGTTTAACTTTCGAGAACAATTTTTTGAAAACCGATCTGGAAAGTAAAACTTTCCAAAACGTTTTTTGAAATAACGATCTGGAAAGTAAACTTTCCAGAACGATTTTTCAAAAAATCGTTCTTAAAAATGGCGGATCAACATGAGATGGTACCATTATAGAACATCAAATTTATTTTCTAGAACGCCTTTTTTTTCCCTTCTAGAAAGTCTGCCAATCCAGAAGGGTAAAACAAAGGTGTTCTGGAAAGTACAAATTTTCTAGAACTATGTTGCTACAGAAGGTACAAAAAGGCGTTCTGGATAGGCAGAATTACCCTTTTGGATATGTAGTTTCTGCACTAGTGCGAAGAACAAGCCAAAAGCCCTGAGAGGTATTGCCCTGACTTGATCTGATGCCTTAACCATAGATAAGGTTCCAGGGAGAGCAGGTCAGGAATTTGAGAAACGTAAAGCCACAACTGTCTTGTCTTTGGCAGAAGCTTCCTTGTCAGATCAGCCTGAATAACGGACCAAGATTCGCGGATTCATTTCCAGAATCTCGGAAATATCCCACGTGATGAATAACTATAATTACTCCAGCATTGACTTAAGCATTCTTCTATTTATTTTATTTATTCCTATAAAATGCTTTACTGACTTAAGCATCGGAGAAGCTTCCACCAGAAAACCCCCGGTGGTCCTTTCTAACGTGTTTTTGTTGGAGCAGGTCGGGAAATTTTCAAAGGAAGGTGCCGGTGTTCTTGGTGCGATTTTCAGGACGAAACAACTAGCGCCGTCTGTGGAAAAAAGAAGGCTAAGATGTGAGACAAACATGGCATCAGATGGACTTCGACGGAATTTGGTGGCAGAGCTGGGTGGCACACCAAGCTCTGCCACACCGACAGTTGCGCCAGAGGCGGCAGGATCGGTGGCGGCAGCTAGAATAGGCGCAACGTAATATCCTCCTCGCGGAACCACACAAGCTGACGATGGATTGCTGAACGATTCCTTCCTAAGGTAATTATCCGACCTCCTCGGCAAGGCAGTGGAGGTAGCCGTGGATAGAAAGTTCATCGAGATCTCGACACCCCCTTCCAAGGCAGCTCAGCCACCGAAGACGGAGCCACCGCGAACAACCCAGTGCACTGTCAGAACTCCCCTTCAAGAAGAAGTGGAGAGTTTCTATGGTTTAGAAAGCAAAACGTCGAGCAAGACCAACCCAGACCTCACTGAGCAGATGCAAAACCTTCAGAAAGAGGTCAGGGAGGTGAAGACGAGATGGCGGGCACGGGTGGAGAGGTACCCCGTTTACGGATGTGGTCATGCGCGATGATTTGTCGGCTTCTTACCGGTCCATGGGCTTTGAATACAACGGACCCGTGGGATCATCTGAGACGATTTGAGATTGCGGCTACTTTACAAAAATTCTTAGACTCGGTCATGTGTCGGGTTTTTCCGACGACCTTTACGAAGTCCGCTCAGTTCTGGTTGAGCCAGTTACCTCCGCGTTTTATAAGTAATTTTGATGAATTTAGCTCAGCATTCTTGCACCAATTTACCATCTACAGGAAGTACCAGAAAATTCCGATGGAATTATTCAGCTTGAAATAGAAGGAAAACAAAAATCTGCGTGCATACATCAAGCGATTCACAAATGCAAAGCTAGAGGTGCCATCAGCATCTGAAGAGCTCCTAGTTAACGCTCTAGCTCAGGGGCTCAGGAGAGGAGAACTTTTCTAGTCGTTGGTTATAAAACCAACGCTGAAACTTGGAGAGCTCCTGGAAAGGGAAAAAAAATACATTCATCTGGAGGAGGCCTTGAAGATCAAGGAGGATGGAGAGAAGAGAAGGGAATGACCTAATAGGGAGGATAGGACCCCAATGGAAAAACCCAGGACTAACACCTCAGGGGGAGATTCTGCAGGCAATTGAGCGACATTTTGATCTTAAATGGCCCAAAACTTATTCCCAGAAGCCAAGGAAAGAATGATCTGACCGATTGTGCCGATACCATAATGAGTATGATCATGATACAGATCAGTGCACCCATCTAAAGAATGAGGTAGAGAGACTGGTACAAGCAGGGCACCTCAAAGAATTTGTACAGGCAAGGCGGGAGGAGTCTAGATTTGACATTCGCAGACGTGATCGACCTCAAGGAAACAAGCGTGAGCAGGATAATGGATGAAACAGTGGGAGTAGGAAGGACTAGACTCAGGAGGTACGAGGTGAAATCTTAATGATTACATGAGGCGAGTGGGATAAGCACTCCATGAGATCTCAGAATAACTATGTTCGTGCTGCAAGACACCTGACAAGGAAAGGGAGTGAGGTCGGGCAGTTAACGCCAAGCCCGAACTTATATTTTGGATCGGAAGACGAGAATGGCATCTTGGCCCCTCATATGGCGCCCTTGTTATCACAGCAACTATCGCCAAATACACCATAAGATGGATCTTCGTGGACACGAGTAGTTCGACTGATATCATGTTTTATGAATGCTTCAGATAGTTGGAACTAAATATGGACCTGGAGGAGGTCACGACTTTGCTAGTTGGATTTTCAGGGGGAGCCCTGAAACCATTGGGAGCAGTGAATCTCCTGGTCACGCTAGGGGATGGCCCATTTAGAAAGACCAGGTCGGTGCATTTTCTGATAGTAGATGCACCTTCCTCGTACAATGTCATGCTTGGGCGACCATCGCTAAGCCAATCTCAATCTGTGATCTCCATTTACCATATGAAGTTGAAATTCCCTTCCTAGTATAGAGTAGGGGAAGTCCATGGTGATCAGTACACGGCAAGAGGCACATACATAGATAGTGTTCGGCGCAGTGAAGAAGAGGGAAGGTGTAAAAGGGCAAGTATAGAAGATGCCAGACCTGACCCAGCTCAGAGAGAGGAAAATCTGATGGCAATTGAGGTAGTCCCAGGAGACGACAGTCGAGTCTTGCGCGTAGGGATGACCCTCAGCTCTGAAGTGTTGGTAGATTTGATAGCCCTGCTCAGAAACAGCATAAATATCTTTGTCTGGTCTCCCCAAGACTTGGTCGGGATAGACCAAGCAATGGCTGAGCACCACCATAACATTAGCCCAAAAACAAAGCCGGTAAAGCAGAGAAAGCACAACTTTAGACTAGATAAGGAGGCCATTATTAAGGCTGAGGTGGACAAATTGCTAAAGGCTGGGCATGTGCGGGAAATACGATTCCCGTAATGGCTCTCTAACGCAGTCTTAGTACCAAAAATGGAAAAATATTGGAGGATGTGTATCGACTTTCGTGACCTTAATAAGGCTTGCCCTAAGGATCACTATCCACTACCGAGGATAGACCAGCTGGTCGATTCCACATCAGGTTGTGAGCTGCTGAGTATGATGGATGCCTCGCAAGGGTATCACCAGATCAGGATAGCCAAAAAGGACCAGAAGCATGTTAGTTTCATAACGCAAAAGGGAACTTATTGCTACGTGGTCATGCCGTTCGAACTTAAAAATGTGGGTGCCACATATCAGCGGCTAGTGGACAAAATGTTTAAAAGTCAGCTTGGGCGTAACATGGAAGTCTATGTGCACGATATGTTGGTCAAGAGTGTGAAAGCAGCCTCACACGTGGATGACCGAATGGAAACCTTTGATACTTTGAGGAAGTATAAGATTAAGCTCGACCCCGAAAAATGCATGTTTGGGGTAAGAGCTGGAAAGTTCTTGGGCTACATGGTCACGGAAAAGGGGATAGAAGCAAGTCCAGAGAAGGTCAAGGCTATCATTGATAAGCAGCCTCCAAAAAATGTTAAGGAGATGCAATGCTTGGCCAGGCGGATAGCAGCCCTGAGCAGGTTCATTTCACGCTCGGCCGAGAAGAGTCTGCCATTTTTTCAGGCCTTACGAAAAAGAGCCCCGTTCCAGTGGGACGAAAAATGCCAGGACGCATTTCAGAAGCTGAAGGAGTACCGGGTCGGGATGCCATTTCTTACCAAACCTGTCCAGGGGGAGCCCTTGATCTCGCATTTATCCGTGGGAAAGCAAGTTGTCAGCACGGTCCTAAACAGGGAAGAAGGTAGGATTTAGAGGCCAGTATACTATTGGAGCAAAATCCTGCATGATGCCGAGATGCGGTACGTAGAGGTGGAATGAGCCATGATTGCCTTGGTCGGAACGGCTCACAAGTTCCACCCTTATTTCCTCCCGCATAATGTGGTGGTTAGAACTAACTTACCTCTGAAAGCGGTCATGGATAAGCCAGAAGCCTCGGGATGCTTTGTGAAGTGGATAATTGAGATAAGCAATTAAGGCCCAGGCATTAGTGGACTTCATGCAGGAGATGACCAGTTCTTCCGAGGAGGCAAATGAATGGACGATCTACACTAACGGCTATGTCGACAACCTCGGTTGTGGTGCAGGGATAGTGTTGATAAACCCGGAAGGGGAAATCGTAGAGTATGTACCCTTTATCCAATAATGCTATAGAGTATGGGCCTTGCTCAGAGGAGTCCAGATGGTAAAGACTTAGGAGCAGACCATGTATGTGCGCGAGTAGATTCGCAACTTGTATGCAAAAAGATTAAAGGGGAATTCGAAACCAGGGAAGAGCAAATGCAAAGATATTTGACTCAATTTCCCGAGATGGTCAGTGGCATGAGCTCTTTGACAGTCCATCAAATTCCTAGAGAAGAAAATGGCCGAGCAGATTACCTGGCCAAGGTAGCTAGCTCAGCAATGAACTGTCAAGAAAAAGTGATCACCCTCCTAATGGCATACCGGGAGTTTGGAGAGGAAGAGGTGCATGCATTAGAAGAACAGACAGACTGGCGTCACCCGATCAGATTATATTTAGAAAAAGGAGAACTACCAGATAATAAAAGAGGGGCAATGAAGGTAAGGATCAGAGCCTCTCGCTTCTGCCTGATCAAAGGATAGTTGTATAGGAGAGGGTTTGGACAACCTCTTCTGAGATGCCTGAGCTGGAAGGAAGGCACCCACATCCTCAGGGAAATCCACGAGGGTTGCTGCGGTAATTATATGGGCGCCAGGACTTTGTCGAGCAAAGTCATGAGAGCTGGCTATTTTTGTCCATTATTGCGGAAAGAGGCAGAAGGCTTTGTTAGGAAATGTGACAAGTGTCAGAGGATCTCCCCTTTGGTTCACCGAACAGAGGAAGAGCTCATGACAATGAGCTTTCCCTGCCCCTTTGCGAAATGGGGGATAAACCTGGTTGGACCCTTTCTTATGGCCCCGACTCAAAAGAAATTCTTGATTGTTGCCATTAATTATTTTAGCAAGTGGGTAGAGGCTGAAGCCTTGGCAAAAATTACTGAGGATGCGGTGATGGACTTTCTGTGGAAACAAATAGTGTGTCGATTTGGCATTCCCAGGATCCTGGTCTCCGATAATGGCACACAGTTTATGGGAGCTAAGATCAGAGCCTGGTGCACCATGATAAAGATAGACCAGCACTTCACATCTGTCTATCATCCTCAGGCGAATTGACAAGTTGAGTGACCAATCGCATTTTGGTGCAAGGGATTAAAGCACACCTTGAGAGGTCGGGTGGCAAAAGGGTAGAAGAGCTCAGTTCAATCCTTTGGGCCTATCGCACTAACCCCAAGGAAAGTACTAGAGAAACCCCGTTTAGCCTAGTGTATAGCATGGATGTTGTTATCCCCGCTGAAATAGGCCTGGCAACCCACCGGATCCAATGCTTCGATACGAAACATAATGAATTATAAATAGAGGATGCACTGGATTTGGTTGAGGAAAAGAGAGAACGTGTTGATGTTAGGATGGAACCATAAGAGGACGAGTTCGAGCAGCATACAACAAAACAGTATTGAAAATATGTTTCCAAGTGGGAGATTTGGTATTGTGCAGAGCTGACCAGTGAAAAACCAAAGGAAAATTAGACGTCATGTGGCAAGGACCATTCAAGGTCACAAGAGTTATGGCAGGCGGAGCCTATGAGTTGGAACAAATGGATGGATTCGGAGTACCTCGAGCGTGGAATGTATCAAGTTTACGAAAATACTACATGTAAGGCTATTTTATGAAACTTATTTATATAAAGATGATTTGAATTTATTCATATTGCAATCTGACCTGGTGGTCGATAAAATTTTAAAAGACAGGATTAGGTAAGGGCGGATGCCCCAATTTTCCTGACCTGATTGTCAGTAAAGCCAGGATTGGCTAAGGGCGGATGCCCCAATTTTCCTGACCTGATTGTCAGTAAAGTCAGGATTGGCTAAGGGCGGATGCCCCAGTGTTCCTGACTTCATTGACAGTAAATCTAGGATTGGCTAAGGGCGGATGCCTCAATTTTCCTGATCTAATTGTCAGTGAAGCCAGGATTGGATAAGAGCGGATTCCCCAATTTTCCTGACCTAATTATCAACAAAGATTTTGCCCAGAAAAGGGCATTCATTACGAATCAAGGCCAGAATTACATGAATGGAAAATACTTACGCCACTTTTTACAGCAAAACCTTGCGAGTTTAAATGAAAGTACGAGAAATAGGAAAAAGAAATGCTCATGAAAATAACAAAAATCTGGGAAATACATCAAGAACAGAATTTAAAAATCATCCATGGGAAGAAGAAGCCCTCTTGTCGGAGGCCAGAATCCGGCGAATACCCCACAGCTCTCGCTCGGTTTCATGGAGGCGCTGACGATACCTATCTGCTCGCCTGGAAACAACATGAGCCTCGCTAGCGACGGTGGTCATCCATCCTACCTATTCAACTAAATCGACTTTTTCCTCCTCTAGTTGGAATTTGTGTTGGTGGAGCTCAACCCATTCACGCTTGTAATAGCGTTTTTTCCGAATCTTCCTTTCCAGAAGCCGACACACTTGGGAAATTTTCTCCCGGAGAACAGAGAGTTTGTTAGAAATTTTGAAGTTCTCAGCAAAACGTGTGAGGATCTTTCTCTTTACAATATCAATTTATTCAAGCAAAGAAGAGGAAGCCATAATGAAAATAAAATGCATAAAGAAAGAACATGTATATAAAGGACGCAAACGCATGTGATTCATAACGGAACAGTACTAGGGTTTCCTTAAAACCAGGAAACCCTAAAATTACCAACTGACAAAATTGTTTCAAAATACAGAGAAGTCAAAATAGAATAGAAAAAAGCAAAGAGCAACCCAGACCAGCCTAGTTCGCCATATCACCATCCCCGACATCCAGGTCTCTAGGAAATTGCTCCACAACATCTTCCTCTGGTATGTCGCTGGGTGATACCCCGCCATACAACTCACCTAGACCAATTAAGGTTGGGGAGGGAATAGAGGCAGTCAGAGCTAGGACCACATTCTAGTCTGGCTGAGGGGAAGACTCGGGAGCAGAGGAGCGGAAGAGCTGGAGGACATGCTCGGCAAATTCGTGATCCCCGAGCTGGTGCAGGTGATCTCCTTCAGCCAAGTAGGAGAAGCTGGTGGGCTTGGGGTTCCCTTGAATGGGTTTTCTCCGATCGTAGGGAATCGAGGGATTTTCCTTGAACCACTTCTCGCAAGCATCAAGGCCAAGATTGAAATATACTAAAGCCTCTGGCACCCGGAGCCTGTAGAGATCCATTGATCCAAGGAAGGCCTGCTTGGTAGCCTCCATGGTGGTCTGGATAAGCCGGAGCCCATCCTCTGAGTTCAAAAACTTAGTCCTGCCACTTATGCTTGGTAGCCTCCCTGGTGATCTGGCTTGCCACTTATGCTCGGGCCTCCTCTTCTTTTTCCTTGGCGGAAGACGCTTCGTCTCGCGCCTTTTCCTCTCCTTCTCTAGCAGCCGACACTTCCGCCTTGAGCCTCTTCAGCTCGGACCCCCTATCCTTGCAAAGGGCCATCAACTTCTTTTTTTTCTCCTTCAAAAGATTGTGCTCTTTGACAAGGTCTGCGTTCATGAGAGAATCCCTGGCCTGAGCCACAAGAATGGACCTCTTTGTTGCGGCTTGAAAGATAACCAAATGTGTGATCAACTATAAATGTAAGATATGTACCGGAGAAAATAAAGATAGTTACCCTGGACTCGTCTTGACATAGGGATTCAATCAACTCTGGATCAGTCTATCTCCCCAGAGTCTTTCGATCATGACGCCGGTCATTGGCCTTGGATGAATTTGATAGCCACATCCCCTGAGCAATTGAGGACAGAGGTACTGGTGAATAGGGTGGCATTAGGGTTGACCACTTTGGACCCTAAGGGGGCCGTCCCTTTTACAGATCTGGAGCGTGAACCAAAAATTTGTGCACCCCAATTAAAGATATTTTAAATTAAAAACACACAATCTTGGTCGCAAGAGTACGAGGGCGCTTGTAGGGTGGAAAGTTGACTCGAGTCGTTTCTCAAGGACAACAAATTATCGAATCTCAGATAATTGTTCGAAAATAAGTAACCAAAATATTTTTTTGGGGGTTTTGTTTTATTTTTGATTAATAACTATGAATTTAAATTGCAAGACTTGAACTTAAAAACTAATTTAATTATCCTAAATTATCAACTAAGAATTTAAAAGCAATTATTTAACCAATTCAAAACCTAAATTAAATTAACTAATTAATTATCTAAGAAATAACTATATTAAAATTTAAACTAATTAAGAACTCAATACTAGAACCAATTCGCAGCAGCTAAATTATCATAAATCGTCTCAATATATCAACTGCGAACATACAAACATGCATAAAATAAATTACTACTAATCAAACGATAACATAAAGCATAAAACTTAAGCAAACTAACATAAACTAATAGCATAAATATTCTCAACCAATTCAAGCATCCAATATCCAAGCTTAAACATGAAAATCTGATCTAAACAGAGAGTTAAATAACTAAAAATGTTCATCGAATTCAAGGTCATAAACCAAACTTCAAAACTTAAAGGTAACTAAATATTCCAAAGCTTAAAAACTATTAATATAAGAAAGCAATGAAATGTTGTAGAAAACTTATTCTAGCTAACGATTGTTGATTTTCACAGCGAAACAGACGAAAATGGGCTTGGGACGTCGAACGGCAACCGGGACTCATTTCGTTGAATCCTTCTTCTGGCTCTTGATCTCTGCGTTTTTGATGATAAAATCCGACTCTAAACCCTAGGATTATGTTTATGGTAAGTTTTTAGGGTTGAAAGTACGCCATGAACTCGGTTTAATGATGGGTATTTATAGATTTCGCGTTTCTTGGGCTGCAAGTCACATAGGTCGGTTAATGGGCCCGATAACGGTAGCACTTAACGGTAAGGAGCTACCGTTAAAGCTATCGTTATGCTCGCGGTCCTCCTTTTACGGTGTGGCTACCGTTAAGTATAAAGGTGTTCTCTAACGGTAAGGTTACCATTAGGCTAACCGTTAACCTTCACAAATATGCTACTTCTTCACCGAAAGCTCGATTCTTGTATCTTAATCATCAATCTTCATCTCTTACGTGCTGAGTCTCTCCGGTTACTTAGCTGTATGGTGAAAAATAGAGATAATTCACCTTTTTGTATCAATTAAGGTCAAAACATGGTAAAATAAACCAGAAACACAAATATACGAATTTAAGCTTAAACTATCAAACTTATACAAAAAACAATGAGAAAAAGTAACTAAAATACTACTAAAAATGAGCATAAATACGTGTTAATTAACTACCCAACGCTTTATTTGTTTGTTCGTCCTCGAACAAACATTAGATTTAAATATAACTTAGAAAGAAAATCAGCTTAGGCAATGAGTCGTGCTATGCTACATACATAATTTTGAAAATATAGATACAAGTCACGCAACTTCAAACACTCCGCCCTTATTACATTATCGCTTCAAAATCAAATTCATGCTCCCTCTCAAAAAAGAAATATATATGTGGGTGTTCGCTCAAAAGCACTCAAGCATTGCTGCATAGGACGTGTATACGCTCAATTCATACAAATAAATGCACAATAAAATCAGTCTATTCTCAATCGCAAATTAAGTGTGTTATCAAACTAAGAATCGGAAAAGGTCTTTTCAGGTTGTAATGTAAGGCTCTTTGGACGGGTATGGAATATATAAGTCATGTGGCTAACTCACGATCTAACGTGATCAATAACTCACTCAACCTAATCTAATCACGAAGCAATTTGATTCACCTCGTTCAAAAATGAAAACCTCACCAAACACTCTTAACTTAGCCTCTAAATTTAGGCTATTTCTCAACTCGATACTCTAAAATCGACGTGTAACTCAAACCACTTAATCAAAACTGAAGCTTATAATGTGCTTCCTTATTACAACTCAACTATTGCCTCTTTGAACATTAGGATTCACAAAAATAAATAATTAGGTAATGAATTAACTCTACTCAACTAGCCTCACCATCCTTTTTTTTCTTATTTCTCCCTTATTTTAATTTTTTATGGGGTATTTTTCTTTTCGGATGGTAGTCCTTAATTACAAAAATTCATAAATCCCTTATAAAACTTCCAAAACTCTAATAACCAATAAAACAAAAAAATTGACGAGCTCCTACCCCACGCTTTTAATGGGTTAGTAGGGGTCGACTCGATAAAATCACTCAGGGCTATAGGCATGGATAATTTGCCTCATTCGGAATTTATAATGGCTAAAATTTATGGATATGGCCGGAATAGGGTTTTTTCTGTGCCTTAACCTCATTTTCAAAGTCAACTACACACAGCGGTTTCAAAGAGATATCAAAACTGAAACTTATTYARGCACATGCAAAGATGATAATCACTCAGGCTACTCACAAGCATTTTCAAAGTCAACTACACACAGCGGTTTCAAAGAGATATCAAAATTGACGCTGCTTTTTGGGCTTTGAGAAATCAATTGCGTCCAAGTACCATTTTAAAATATATAAATTAAAATCTTGAAAAATTAATTTATGCACTTATACACGCTCAAAAGACAAAAGCCTCAAATCTAATTTTAGTTAACTTCGACATGCAAGCCATACAAACACAAGTCAGCGCAGGAATAGTAATCAATCACGATAAATCATGTTTAAGCATTACATATCACAAAACACGAATTCATCTATGCATAAAGTAGAATAACAAATCGCTCGACTCCATCCCTCCCCCTCTGAAAAATTCGGCAAACTCCGCTTTGCCAATAAGAACAAGTAAAGAAGAGAGAGATAAGAAAAACGTCCCTGAATAACCAAAATGGTCGAGTAGCTCCATGATGAATTGTGACACCCAAACGTCGTCTCGATTGTCGTGACTCGAATTCGATCGACTAAAAACTAAGAAAAACACAACTAACAAAGAAAATGAATAACAATAAAAATACTCAAAGTTAAACACTCAAAAGGACAGAAATATAAAATAGACAATGTAATAATCAAACGCTAGGAGGCATATGATCAGGAGGACCCTGGTACGGCGCGTAATCCATAGAATCTGGAGGCGGTGCTAGAGGCCAATGACTCACCGCATCCAACCGAAATCTCGTAAAATCGTCCTTCAGCATAATCAACAAATCTCTACTTGCCTCTCCGGCCTCTCTATCCCTACGTGACTCCTCATGTTCTAAACGAGCCTGCTCGAAAGCAAGGCGCGCATCCTCCCTCGCTTGGCGGGCCTCATACTCTATACCAGAGATTCTATCATAAACATTATCCCTAAAACAGTGGAATTCTCCTACGAAAGCGGTGAAATAAGGCAGCACTGTAGATGATGATCCTCCTTCCCCTCCATACGACTGCTCCGCACGGGGCTCCATAACTGGCTCTGTATGAAATGTAGAAGCTCGATACGTAGAAGCACCTCCATCTACAACCTGAGTCGCCTCTTGACTCATATCCATATTATACCCGACATTATCATCCGCTCGCTCATTCCGCTCATCTCCCTCCGAGTCGTCCGAATCCTCAGTGTGTGGTCCCAGCGTCGTCACTGCTCATCTCTCACCCCTTGGCTTCCCTAGAACTCGAACTATTCTCCAATCAAACTCTAGCGGCTTAAAGATATGTCGCACGTCATCCTCACCAGGCACATATCCACAAACCTCTGCTAGTCTCGTTATAAATGCGCTGTGAGTCATAGGAACGAGTCTCTCATCGCCGATCTTTTGCACGTTCTTAATGCTCAGAATCATCAGGATATAATTGAACTCTTTTTCCTTTTACCATGCACCAAAGAGTGTACAACTCATCCTTATTATTTATCGTCGGCTCCTCCTTCCTGATGATGCAGCGAGCCATAAATCGATAGGCAGCATAAAGCAAATTGTCCTCCACACACGTCAAGGGGTACCGAGTCATCACTGCACTACCCAGAATAGTAATATCACCCCAAAAAACTCTCTCACAATACTGATGATCGCGCTCCCGTAGCATCATTCGACCGTCAATGTCAAAATAAGAATCGATCTCATCGTCCAAAAACTTAAACTCTCGACTTCCAAACCGGCACGACAAAGTATGATCGCCCAAAATCTCGAACGACGTATAAAACTCAAGCATGAGTTGATCGTAGGCCGAGTATCTCATTCTTGCCCAATGGATGCAGTCAAGGTTCTTGATGTACCCCACGAATCTCTCGACAAAAGGGTTGCTCTTCACCGCCTAGTCGAGCCAATAGTCGATGTCAATAATTGCGGGCAAAACAACGTCTTGGCTCATCAACGACCTATATAAGTCCGCCTCGACCATAAACCTTGAAAGGCGCTCCAATACTCCTTGGTACATTCTCCCGTCTGTTGCGCGAGGCAGAAGCCATCGTATCCCAAAAATTCACCGGAAAATTATTTGTAAGAAAACTTAACGGTAATCCCTAGCGGTAGCTTCGTACCGTAACTGTTACCATTTGACAATACGTCGAGAACCTTTTGTGCAAGTGCTCCGTCGATGATTACCAACTAAAAAAAACTCCAATACAACCGAAACACTATCCTAAACCTACAATTTCCCAATCCAACAATTAATTGAGTCTAGTTGAGCCACACTCACCACGAATTCATGCAAATTTATATCCGAGAGAACAAAACCCCCTCCGCTGCCTACTGTCGTTGGCCGTCGTCAAAATCAACTGCAGTTCACCAGTTATGCAATGTGAACGAGGTGAATTAACGGAGTCGTGGCGGTGAAAGACTGCTTATAGTGATTGAGTTTTTTTTAGGGTTAGCGGTTCCCTTGGTTTTCCGCAAGATAGCGGTAAAATAAAAGAAAAGAAATCGGTTCCATTAAACTTATAATGTTAAACACGGGCCGGGCTTCAACTTACCTAATGGTAACTCCTAGCTGTAGGGTGTTACCATTAACTCTTACCGTTATATTCTCTGTTGGTGGGTAACGGTTGACTTAGCGGTTATACGTACCGTTAAGTATTACCGCTAAGTCTGGGCTGCACAACTCGCGAAAAATTGAATTTGTTCAACAAAAATTAAGTAAATTAAAGCACACGAGCTTGAGAAATAAATTTCATTAATATGGGAGTGCGTGATGATAATTTAACATAACGATAAATATAAAAATAAAACAACTAAAATAAAACATAAGACTCGAAACAAACTGGGAAGTAAATATCCTAATGACTCGACTGAATTGAAAATTGCTAATCACGGCTCGATAGGCTAGGAATATCCTAAGGGTTCAGCCACTAGATCCATAAAGTTCCTCCTCCAGCTCGGCGATCTTCTCGTTGGCGTCCTCAAGATCCTGCTTAAAATAGTTAATATTCCATTGATGGACGGCGTTGCTTTCTTCTAGCCAGCAGATATCACCTTCTTTCTCCAAAACTCTCTCCCTAAGCCCATGGATATCATTCATGAATCTCAAACCTTCGTGAAAGAAGAACCTACTAGATGCTTCCTCCACCGCTATATTCCCATTTGTTTCAACCAGCTCGTCCTTTAAAGCAGATATCTCGACTCCCAGATTCCCTATTGTCGACATTGCATCGTCAAAATCAGCATGAAGTTATTTGATCTCCTCCCGAGCTTTGTCCAAATCGGCTTGCAGCTCCATCATGGAGCTAGATTGTTGTTGGCGACGTTTCATGGTTGATGAAAGAAAATTAAGTTTGGAATTGAGAGGCTTGTGTATGAGAAAATTTTGAAGTAATTATAAAGGCTTGAAAGAATTGTGAAAGGGTGAACTCTAAGGTTTGTTTTTTTATAGGTATCCTTGGGTCTTGAAAGTAGGAATCCTAATTCTTCTCCAATTTCAGTTTAAGGTAGGACAATTAAACTTACCTATTTTAAATAGAATTCTTAAAAGGTAGTCAATCTAGACATGTGAGTACTTGAAAAACCGTCCATATTTTAAAAAATAAGACTTTCCTTATAAAAATAAATTCCCAAGAATTCCCTAATTAGTTTCCAAAAATTTACGCAAAAACTGGGACGCTAACGGTAGCCTTAATGGTAAGGCTAACCATTAAATCTTACCTTTAAATACTTACCGTCACCCCCGTTTTGATCATTCTACGGTTTGAAGTTACCGTCAACGCCTGGATCAGATGCTAGCAGTAGCAACTAGCGGTAAAGAGTTACCGCTAAGTAACCGTTAGGTCTTCAAAAATTGGTGAATTTTTCAACTTTTCCTACACATCAACCTTGCAAAAACGTATCATAGAAATTTTCTTGAAAACTACAAAAAATAAAACTAAAGAAAAACAAAGGAATAAGAAAAACAAACGCTTGGGTTGCCTCCCATGAAACGCAACTTTTAACGTCGCTTGCTTGACGCATTTCTAGAAGTTAGTTTTTGGTCGAAGGTGGATCTATGAGCTCAACCACTTCACGATCCTTATTTATTATCATCCCTTCACGATAAAGCTTCACTTGATGGCCGTTAACTTTAAAAGTCGTATCCTTCTTTTCGTCAAAAAGAGTGAATGCTCCAAAATCGTTTAGTTCCTTGATCACGAATGGTCCGATCTATCTCGACTTCAACTTCCCTGGAAACATATTCAACTGTGAGTCATAAAGTAGAACTAACTTACCAACTTCCAATTTCTTGTCGATGATATATCGATCGTGACGTGTTTTCATAGAAATTTTCTGTCTCCAAGCACAGTCATACGCTTCGTTTCTCATTTCTTGATGCATGTTAGTTAATTAATTTAGAATTAATTTTAGATTGCTTTAAAAACCCTTAGAATAATAATTCCTAGATAATTTAGGTTAATTTTTAGATTAATAATTCTTGGTTAAATTATTTTCAAGCTTTAGTTAAGTTAATTAGAGTTTAATTTTATGCTCTTGCGTTTTAAATTCCTAGTTGTTAATCAAAATAAAACAAAACCCTAATTTGTACAAGTTTATGTGTTTAGTTATTATTGAGAATAACATCCAAGATACCGAACAGTTGTCCTCGAGAGAATCGACTTGAGTCAACTTACCACCCTACAAGTTCTCCGTACTCTTGCGAGAAAGCTTGAATGTTTTAATTTAAAAATATAAATTTGGGGTGCACAAAAGCTTGAATCAAAATTTTGGCGCCGTTTCCGGGGATAACAAGTAGGATTCAAGGATGTTTTTTGTTTTATTCTCTATTTAGTCGTTCTTTGTTTAATTGCGCTTGGTTTGATTTTCCCACTTGGTACGTTGATTTGTTGTTGAGTTTATGCAAGGTATACGATCATTTCAACTCGATCTTGCATCATTAATTGACAACATCCATCGTTCAAATCAACCGAGATCAAGGCCCGTTTCAATTCCCGAGAGCGTTTATTCTATAGCTACTAATTTTGCTTGCGATGATATCCTTGAGTCAATGTTAGGAGCACATTCTGTTCGCAATGGTAACGTCGGGGATGGACCACCTAGACCTCCATGTTGCAATCGAGATGAATACAATAGTGAACCAGCCCGTTTGCAAGGACAAGTGCTCCCTATTCCCCAGCAAAACATGGGGAATAGGGAGCAAGACGTGGAGAGGAATGGAGAAATCCCTAATCAGCATAATGAGTATGCTAACAATCATAGACGAGTAGATGCTTGGCTGGGAAATAAGAACCATGGATAGGAACAGGACAATGGAGATACGTGCGCGAAGATAATTACGAGAGGAACGCGTATGACAATCTCTATAGCATGAAGTGGGCTGATTTGTGGTCAATGGCCTTAACAAGGAGGAGGTGCAAATGATTTATTTACCCTATATCATGAAGGACAAAGGGAAAACATGGTTACTATCCCTAGAACAAAGATCGTTAACTAACTGGGAGATGTTAAGCGAGAAGTTCTTAAATCAATACTATTCAGCACAAACAACGGGACATCTTCGGAGACAAATTTCTACATTTTATCAGTTAGAGGGAGAACTATTTCATGAAACATGGGAGCATTACAACACACTTTTGCAAGCATGCCCCCACCATAACTACTCTTCCAAGATGATTAATCAATTTTTCTTTGATGGTTTTTCATCCATGGGGAAAAGTGAAATTGAAATAGCGGCAGGAGGAGATTTTGGAGATTTAACGGCCCTTGAGGCAAGACGAGTGTTGGAGAAACCGAGCGAAAAATCTAGATAAACCAACTCTCGACCTCGTAGAATGAAAGTAAATGAAGTTTCCACAACCGACACAGATAAAGAATAAAGAGTGAAGGTTTTGGTGCGAGATGGTCAATCGATCAAGGAGATGATTAGGGAAGTACTTAACCAAGATTTAGCAGTATCAAGAGTCGCGCAAACGAGCCCAGTTTCTTCAAAGCAGGTCGCTGCGACATGTCACCAGTGTGGATCTACTGAACATTTAGCGAATATATGTCCAACCAACAATGTACAACGAGAGGACGTTAACGCCATCTAGTATTTTTCGAACCAATAACATTCTGGGCAGAGACTACCACATATGCAAGCACCACTACCACCACCCCATAACAATTCCCATATGTTGGGGAAAGTATCTACTAAAGCTCAAGCAGATGATCAGCTGTTGGTTTTGCAGCAGAATCAAGTGGCCGAGACGATTAGAAACTAGGAGGGGCTCGCCCAATTAACTTCGCAAGTAAGTAGGCTCGAGTCAAGGTTTGAGGAATTTGTTAAAACTATGCAGCAAGGGTAGAAGCATTCAGATATGATAATAGGGCAACTGTTGTCAAACATGGCGACATTGTTGAAAGACAATAAGAAGCTTCCGAGTCAAACGGATCAAGCCTCAGCTATTCATGTCCTGCCGAGTGGAAAAGTAATAGATAACGGCATCGAGCAAGGTAAAGGAGAAACCAACGAGGTGGCCAATATTCCAACGACAACTTATACTCAAACAGATTTGACGAACCCAGTCGATCAGATGCACAAATCACCGAATCCGTATGTTCCGGGGTCATTGGAAAAGAAGAATTTGAATCCAGACCCCTCTCCTACACCAAGTAACGACCAGCCCAATTCCTCGAGTACGCCACCAATGAAGTTGACACCCTCAATTTATGATTGTGTTCCCTTCCCATGAATCCTACGTCCGGCCAAAGAAAATAAAAAATTCATGGAGCTATACAATTTATTGAGGAATGTTAATATTAACCTTCCCCTGCTAGAGGTGATAAAGACAATGCCCGCCTACTTGAAGTTTTTCAAAGAGCTAGCATCAAGGGAAAGGAGCTTGGCTGCGAACCAACATGTGGCTTTGACAAGAGAAGTTAGTGCTATAATCAAGAAACCATTGCCACCCAAAGAGAAGGATCCCAAGAGTTTTTGTATTACTATTTCCCTAAGGAACAGACGACAAGGGGGATGCTCGATCTTGGTGCTGGTATAAATTTAATGCCCTATTATATTTACAGGGTATTTCATCTTGGACCATTGAAACCAACAACGATGTGATTACAATTGGTGGATAGAACGATAAGATTGTCCTTGGGGATTGTAGAGGATGTCTTAGTACAAGTAAACAAGCTAGTTGTGCTGGTGGGTTTTGTCATTATGGACGTTGTTGACGTACAAAGCGAGAATCGAGAACACACCATTTTGTTAGGATGTCCATTCATGTCTACAACACGCATAGAGATCGACGTAAACAAAGGGAGGATGAATATGTTCGTCTTAGGCGAAACGGTGGCATTTTCACTTCAAGATATTCACAAGACTCTTGCACCGTTTGTAAAGGACGAATGTTGTACTGTTGATTTAGTAGATTCTTGCATGAATGAACTCCTGAGCATTAGTACGATTGGCGAGTTTGATAATGAGGATGGCAAGGAGCATTTGAGCGAGGAGGATTTGATGGATTTGCTGGGAATTAGGTTATGTGATATTGTGGATGGATTTAATGATGCTCATAGAGAATGACGCACCTAAAAACGAGCTAAAAGTGGAGTTGATGCCACAACGAGATCGTTCGAAGTTTGATCCAAGAGAAGAGAGGAAGCAACCACGAAGAAATTCAAAGAATGTTTCCCTCGACCCGTAAAATAATTTTAAACATGTGAAGAAAAATTGCGAGGCTTATAGCAAGGATTAGACGACGAAGAAGAAGAAGTCGAATGAAGTTTTTGACAAGAAGTTTAATGATGGGAAGTTTAAGGTTGGTCGAATAGTGCTCTATAATTCCGAACGTGAGTTTGATCCAACCAGTTTTAAAGTAGCACGGAGTGGACCATTTTTAATAAAAGAAATGGATGAGTATGGGGTAGCCACTCTATACGATGACTATGACAAGTCGAATCTCCATGTCCACAAGCATCGACTTAAGATTTATTACGAGAAATATATGAAGATTCGAAGTAGTAGCAAGAGAGAGTTTGTGGGCCCACCACGAGCTAGAGATTGATCAAGCAAATTGCGTCGAGCTTTTGACGTTAAACAAGCGCTTCTTAGGAGGCAACCCAAGAGATAGTTAGTTTTCGTTTTCTTTTCTTTATTTTATTTTATTTTATTTATGTCTTTTTATATTGTGTCAATTGTCGTGGTACATTTATATGTGTGTTGGTGTGCAGAAAATACAATAAAATCACTTATTCTGGACAACTAACGGTTATATAGCGGTAGCTCGCTACCGCAAGGCCTTACCGCTAGTTCCACTCAAGGCGTTAACGATGACGATCAACCGCTGAACCTACCACTAGCCGCAACAATCAGGGATAATGATGAGCTTACCGCTAGGAAACCTAACGCTACATGTTACCGCTAGTAGCGTCTGCCGTCTAATTTTTACGAATTCCATTTCCGTCGATCGAGGTCGCAATCCGACCCAAGGTAGACGCAGTCCGGAAATATTTTGATGAGCTGCAACCCAACCATTTACGGCGTTAAGCCACAATCCGGCCAATATATCGCCAAAGACGTGCTACCGGGCACTTGCGCTGGCAATTGATCACAAACTCGTATCTTTAAATTGTTTTCGTTTGCTCTTTATTAAAACTAAAAAATATTAGATAGTTTGTTTTTGTTATTTGTTTTATTTTTATAGGTTTGTTCAAGACAATCCAATCACGCGATCTAAGATGAAGGATAATTGGACAAGAATTTTTGGAGAGTCTATCCACGGTCGAACCGTTAATCGGTTCCCTACTAGCCCCAATCGTCTACAACTCTCTTTAACAAATAAAATCCAAAACGAAGGAGAAAGAGGAAACGTGCAAGAGTTGCACGTTTTATCACTTAATAACTACAAGGATTTATAACTTATCCTTGTTTATTCATCATCATTTTTTTTTCTTTTTCTTTTTCTTCTTTTTTTTCTTTTTTTTTTCTTTTTTTTTGGTACCCAAGGAAATAAGGTACTTAAATACAAGATATATACAAAGAGAAATCAACGGCTCCGACCACTCGTTGCTACTAGCAACTTACAATGTTTTCGATCGAGCACATGGAGCAATTGACGACTCCAAAATACAAAACAAAATCCTATAGAGAGTGTTCGACGACGAGGCTAGTTGAGGCACTAGTTCTATGTGATCTCAAGGATAGCACGAAGCTAAAGCCAAACAAATTTCCCAACGAGTCAAATTACCTAAGTACACTAAATCCGATCGAAAATCTAAACTCCCTAACCAAATCATCAAAACTGCGTCACTTCGCCAAGGATCCAAGCAAAAATAACACACACGCTACTCAAATTAACCCAAGCAAGCATGCATCAACTTAAAAATCCTAAGACGAACCCTAACCACCACCCCACACTTAAAACCTAACAATGTCCTCATTTCATATTAAGCTAGAAAAATGCAGTAAAAAGTCTAAGGGAAAAGGAAACGCCCCTATCTCCAAGCTTGTGGTGACGTGGTCGTGCATAAGTCCTCTCCGGGAGTCGAGACAAGAAACCTACAAGAAATGAACAAACGGGGGGATTGCAAAAACAAAATACGAATAAAAAGTTTTTTTCTACAAATTGGGTTGCCTCCCAATAAGCGCTACTTTAACGTCTATAGCTCGACGATTTATACAATCGACGCTATCCAGGATCCAAGAAGAGGTGGTGATCGTGCCACGCCTTGGTGTTCTCGAGTAGACACACCGGGTGACAAATATCACCAAGGCGGGCAAGTCGAGCAAGCCGGTAGGTCAAAGCAACACTAGAGCGGGCTTGCTTTGGGGGTCGAAAGAGGGAGTAGTTGACCACCCAAACGTGATCATCCCAAAATGGGTCGACGTACTCCTTCGTCTCCCCGACCGTCATCTCCTCTCTCTTGACTTTAGAGGTGGTTGTAGTCGGGCACGAGAGAGTAGGATCCAACACATCCCCCACTACCTCTTCCACCTCCACTTGGTCAAGTAGCAACAAAGCATCGGGCGGCGGCAAAAGAGGCTCGATTAACTCCACATCCTCCAAAACTGGCACAACTTCCTCATCCTCGCCAAAAGCAAATAGGCTCGACATTCCAAGTGCCGTTGGAGACCCCAAAAGTGACTCCCCCTCAATTTCCACTACAACGTCTTCAATAAGCACGAGAGGGGTAATGTCAACTTCCGACCCATTCTCCTCACCCTCCAAATCCACCTCCTTGCACCCCTCTTTTAAAAGACCGTCAAAGCTCGAATTGCCATAAACAAAAGTGGGATCCAACACATCAAAGATGGGCATCTCGTCAGCACAAGGTTGTTTAAGCTCGTCCACATCTTTGTCAATTTGCTATATTTGAGTCTCCATACGAGCAAGGTGTTCCACGAGCTCGGCTAAGAGAGACTCTAAGTCCGGGAGTTGGGTCATAGACGAATCTTGAAAAAGTGAGGTGTACAGGTCATCGTTCGGAGTATACGAACTCGAGGTGGGTAGGTCGTAAAAGTCGTAGCTCCAAGAATATGAATCATGAATTTTGGGATCATACGAGTCAAAGCTCGGGTAAGAAGAAGGCGGGGCGAGTTGAGCATATGGATCGTCAAAATCCGGATCATAAAGACCACGATTCGGTGCAAATGGATCCATGCACGGGTTATGGGGATGTGTAATCGGTAGAGAATATGAAGGGCTTGGGCTGGGATAATCAAAAGTTTGGGCCCATTCTCGACCGATCGAAGCATACGGGTCATCATATGTCAAGGGGACCCGATAGCTTGGGGGATTGGTGTACGGATTTGGATACTCGGGAGTTTGGATATAAGGGTTGTCGTATGGAAAACTAGCTCGGTAGTTTTCCATCCTCGATCGGATCAATCAAGCGGTGGAGGCATCTTTTGATCGTCGTGAGTGTGGGCGGACGGAATCGGGCTTCCCGAATGAGTACCTTGTAAACACAACACTCAACAAAGGATTACGAGCATCGAAAGTAAAATACAAATTTAAATTAACTACCAACTAAGATAACAAGAGAAATAATTAAAAACACTATTAGCCTTAATCTATCCCCGGCAACGGCACTAAAATTTGCTTGAAGAATTCTTATCACTCTAATAAATCTTCTCCACAATAAGTACGGAGTCGATTGTAGAGCAGTAAGTTTTCCCGAATCGTGTATCTCGAGAATAGATATTATCGGCGGTCGGTGTTTTCACTTACTCTCTTGTTAATCAAAATTACACTAAATCTACACTAAGGAAGCATCAATCATTGAGTGAATTTTGATGTTTATGTTAAAGCTTGAATTTAAAAGGAGACTTAAATTAAAAGTGATTTAAATGAAAATGAAGAGAATGAGGGTTTAGGGTGTACGGTTCGTCTCCACGATCAATCGGTTTTTGTCGAGCACTTAATCCACGATTCGGGGTTGTCAATCCCAAATGTCGATCAAGTATTGGGGACGTCAATCCCAATTCTCAACAAATTCCGATTAATGGTTCTAAACAAACTTAAACCCTAAACTCGTAATTACTAAACTAATTGCATCAAATAAAGCTTACAATTAAAAGAGAATTCATGGAGGGAAAATCAAAGCATTTGAATTTGATAAAAGTCAAAGGCTTTTAAATTGAACAAGACAAATTACCAAAGAGGAAAAATTCACACATCTTTCAAGAACACAAGAGTTTGTCTAACTAAAAGAAGTAAAAAGCTTGAAAAGAGCATTAATGGAGTTTGCAAGAAAAACAAGAGCTACAAGCTAGAAAATTACCAAGAGGAATTAAAAGCAATGAACAACAACACAAATTAAATCTAATATCCAACACAACAACAAGAACAATTAATCAAGAACAAGCATAATAATTAAGGGAAAGAAAACTACCAAATTGCATTGAACTCCAAAGCTACAAATCTACTACAACCTTCAACAAACAAGATCCACAAATGAAGGAGTTGTCACCCTCTCCAACACTTACTTGAAACAACTAACTAACTAACTAACTAAAACTAAACTAAAACTAATCTAAAAATTACAAACTAGGGTTCTAAAGCCAAGGAATGAAAAAAAGGGGGGCTTGGAGGAAATGGAACAAGTACAAATTCCACCAAGCAAAGTTGGATAAGGTTGGAGAAAGATGGGCCTATAAATACAAATTCACAGGGTTAAGATTGTCAAAAAGGGATAAAATTCACGAGTTGGACTGTGACTCAGTAGATCGACTGAGGAGCAGTCGATCGACTGGCAGTCGATCAACTAAGGGTCAGTCGATCGACTGCTTCGCCCAAAGTTGGCCAACCTACTGCCGAGCAGTCGATCTTGGCTATGTCAGTCGATCGACTGGGATATCAGTCGATCGACTGAATTCCAGTCGATCGACTGGAATGGCTGCATCCGGCTCAATTTCTCGTTTTCGCTCTAAATGTCTGCCGGTTGTCGCTCCTCGTTCGCATTGTGTTCCCTTGCTTGTCCATTCCAATCCGAGTCGAAAGAGATGCCCTGAGTGTGCGCGAGACCCGCTTGGTCATCTTACAGCCAGAAATACGAAAAAGGGTAAAAATGTACGAAAAACTACTAAAAACCGCACAAAAGACACGCGAATGCGACACAAAGGGGTAACAAAAAATTGTACAAAAATGTACAAATTAGGGATGGTTGAGTATGATTTGTGATTGATAATTGTGCAATTTGAATTCGTGGTTTTGTAATAGCTAATATTTAACGTGATTGATACCTATTTCCGCGTTGAATTGTGTTTGTGTGGCTTCCCTGTCAAAGTTAACTAAGTATGATTTGAGGTTTTTATCTTTGAGCGTGTATAAGTGCATAAATTTTTCAAAATTATTATTTATATATTGTAAAATGGTACTTGGACGTAATTTAAAAAAACCTTAAAAGCAGCGTCAATTCAAAACTTTTTCATGCAAAAAGCCTGTGAGTACCTGTTAGAAGAGTTTTATTGGTGATTAATAAATCATCGGGTTCATGGCTCGGTTTTATCGGAAATTGATTCAATTGAAGGTTTCAATGTGTTTCAAGCTTGGAAAATAAATGGAGAAAATGAAAATAAAGCAAATAAACTATCTAAACTACACTAGGAATTGAAATTGCATGTTGGTAGAATGCCTCGTTAGATGCCTTAATATGAAAATGCAAGCAAATAATGAAAACAAGTAAAAACAAGCATTGTTTCACCAAGTACAAGCATGCATGCACAAGGTACAACTATGCATAAAATCCTAAATAATGCAAATTAGCAAAAATTGAAAGCATGGATATAAAGAGCAATAAAATTTGACATGAAAGTTTAAAACTTTAAGGAAAATAACAAGCAATAAAGAGTAGATCTAAGGTTTAACCTAAAACTATGCATGAAAATAAAATTGCAAATAAAGCACAAGAACAACTCAAAATCAAGATGATCTAAGACTTGATCTATGATCTAGATGTGTCACTCATCTAGAATCCAACTCCAATTCCTAAGATCTAACATGAATTCAAGATGCTAAGGCAAAAAGCATCACATGAAGAACAAAGCATGAAAATAAAGCATAAAACATGAAATTGAAAGGAAACTTACTTGAATTAAGAAATGAAACAAAACTTGAATGTAATTGCATCAAAAGTAACAATCCAAAGGAGTATTTGGATCATTCTTAGACTTACAAACCCAAGGATGTGCTTGAAATTAAATCTAATCTAGAAAAGAAAATTACATCAAAACTTGAAATTGAATCTAAATCCTAAGGAAGAGAATTAGATCTTAAAAACTAGAGAGAGGATATTTAATCCAAAACCCATGCTTGGGTTGGGAGAAAATGAAAGGTGTTTTCACAAAATGAGAGTAGTAAACTATTTATACTACATTTAATTGGTTTTAAATGGGCCAAAATAGCCTTAGAGGCTTGAAATTCCCGGGTTTGACCAAGTTTGACCCGGAGGCACCTTCCTAGACCCTTGGCTAGATTTTTGGCACATTTTGTCTCAATTTGGCTCGAGGTGGCTAGGCCATGGCCGAGCCTGGGCGCTGGGCGTGATATTGGGCGTGGCGTTGGGCGCTGGCAGGCGGGATGGGCGTGAGTTTGGGCATGGAAGCAGGCGTGCGCGAGCGCAGGAATGGGCGCGCTGCTGGGCGCAGGGATGGGCAAGAGCGGCGCATACGCGCGGGAGCTGCCGAGACCGTGCGCGCGCTAGCGGGTGCTGCCTGCCGAGTGTGTGCAGGCGCTGCGTGTAGTGCTCGGCAGGCGTCGGGCGGCTTCGGATGGGGGCGTGCTGTGGGAGATTTTGGGCGTGCCTGGCATGCCTTTTCATGTGCCAAGGGTGTGGCACGGATTTGGGCCTCTTGGGCACGGAAATGGGCTAGCATTCGATAATGTTTTGCCCTTTTTAAGCTTGCTCTTGGCACCAACTTGGGCATGCAAATAGGCACGACTTGACTTGAACTTTGGCCCTCAATGCCTTGGCCTATAAAATAGGAATTTTTAAACATTAAAACCCAAGAATTACACCAAACCTCAAATTAATTGAAGCCATTTAACCCAATTAAATATAAAATTAACAAGAAACACGGAAAACAACAAAAATAAGAAAAACAACCTAAAACCTAATTAATCGATTTAAACACCGCTAAAATCAATATAAAATCCTAATTAAAAATACGAGAAAAACACAACAATTACAAGCAAAACAACTACCCCACACTTATCGGTTTGTCCGTCCTCGAACAATGAAAAGAATCGAGAGTGCACATGCAATGAACATTGTGTAAAAAGAAAAATCCTTGTGCTCATCCTTATTTATATGATGAAAGTATCAACATAAACTCTCTATCGTCAAGCATTGCTCGTATTACTCCTTCTCAAATGCAAGCCAAATCGATGACTTCCTCACAAATGGAATTTTGAGGGTGTTCGCTCAATTCGCTCAAGTGTTTGACATGGGACATGTGTATACTCAAGTCGGTCAATACATGCACCTTGTCAAGATTTCACAAATCGAAAGCTCAAAATTGCTCATAGTACATGACCAAATAAGAATCAAAAGAGGTCTTTATTATGGGTTGTAATATTGGCCCTTTGGTAAGGTATGAAATATATGGATATAGTGGCTAACACACGATCAAACATGATCAATAACACACAAAATCCTAACTTCTAAAACACGAAGCTTGTGATTGCTTTGCCCTTCCCCAATTTACCAAACTTTCATTCGAAACCCTTTCGTACTTTCACACGCTTTCCCGAATTAATTAACAACACTTAGAAGCTTTTTGAATTTGCTTCTTTTTACTAAACTTAGCCTTTTCGAATAGGCTTTTTACTTAAACGCACAATTAATACCTTTTTTGTGATTTGTGTTCGAGATGTTAATTTTTTTTCACTTTTTATTATTTATTTATTTATTTATTTTGTGTATAAGTAACTCAAAACCCAAGACCCACAATATATTTCCCATACGTTCCGAGTCAACTAACGACATACCCTCTCACCTCACCATTTATGGAGATATAAGAGCTAAAATCGAGCTCGGCTAACAAGAAACGAGGCATAGGCTCAAGGGGGCTCATTTGGGATTTCTAAAGTAGCTTAAATATATGGATATAGCCGGAACAAGGGTGATATATGTGCCTCGAGGTCATTTTCGAATTCAATCATGTACGAGCAAAATCAAACCTCCTCAATGCAATTTCCATAAAAATGCAAGCAAGCCGATAAATCACACAAGGCTACTCACTAGTTTGCACCGAATTTGGGAACAAAATTAAAAGAGATTTTAGAGCTTTGCAATCTTTTCACGAGAAAATGTTGATTATATAAATATAGGCGGGTTTTGGACGAAGTACAAAAACTCAACTCCTCACACAAGAGGGCATAAACATGCAAAAACTCGACAAGTAAACTATTTAAACTTTCAAGCATGTGGAGTTGTTCAACAATGTAATAAAGACACAAAAACGACACAAAAATCGACTCAACCATATAAATGCACAAATAGTAAGCGTCACTTCGCCAAGGCTCGAGTTAAAAATCACAAATCATGCTTGACAAAAACCGGGACCCTAACCACCTACCCACCCCACACTTAAACCATGCATTACCCGCATTTTAATGAAAACCAAGTAAAAGGAGGGTGAAATAGAAACTTCCTTAATCGAGCGAGTTTAGGTCGAGCTCGGTGGGGTCCACCTAAGCATCTAAGCAAAAATCAAGCATGGCTAGTATCTCCTGGCTTCATGAACGCTACCAAGGCATCAAATCGCCCAAGGTTGGAGTCGAAAACCGAACCTAGAAAATAAAATCACATAAAATCAAAAACACAAGAAAATATGTACATAAACCAAGACAAATCGGGGTCGCGTAGAGGCATAACGGGCTCATCATTAAGAACAAGGGGATCATCATCCTCACAACACTCTTAAAAATACGCTTCTCGGCCACTCACCTCCTCGTTGCTCCTATCCACCATATAAACTCGTTTGACCAAGCCTTCGATCATGTCCATATATATCCGATCGAAAATAGAACCTTTTGAAAGAGAAAGCAAAGAGAGGTCCACGGGAGTGGAGTCAAGAGGAGTAAGAACACTCGGATTAGAAAGCACATCTTCTTTAGACAGCGAGATGACCGTATTGTCAACCACCCCACACTTATCGAGGATCGTGACCGGAGTAGTCGGACAAAATAGGCCCACGTGAGGAGTTACAAGAGTATTATGAGTCGGCGGTGGAGCAAAAGAAGGCATAGCACAAGTGGGTCCCTCTTGATATCCATGACCCCCATACACATCCTCCGAACGAGGCATCGACAAGTTGAACGAGGGAAGGGAAAGGCAAGACTCAGTATCATGACCACACGTTCCACACCATGCACATGAGGGAACCGGGCCCGGGATAGACATTTGAACAATGTGAGCCTCCAACGCCGCCATTTTCTTCTTCAACTCAAGCTCCCGAGAAGAAGAAACTCCACTCACTTCATAATCATTGGAATATATTCCTCGAGAAGATGTTCACTCGGGAGGGAGGGATACAGAAGATGTTATAGGTGTGGGGCCACTTGGTACAATGAAGCTCCCACCTCCAAACAACCCATAAGGATCGGGAGGAGGGGCACTACCGTCGGTACCAACGTAAATCGGCCTCAAAAAAATGGTCTATTAACATCCGCCATGGTGCAGATGGGGGGGCCACTTGCGACAGCGGATCTCCCTCCTCCAAACAACTCATACGGATCGGGCTTTGGAGCACTGTTGATGGCACCTCCATAACTCGCACCTCCACCATAAGCATTAAAATTCACATTCGGAGCATTGAAATTAAGCGCACGAGAGTCTCCATACGAGCTAGGATTCGGAGTTGGCATGTTCGGAAATTGATTAGGTTCTACGTAACTCCCATACGGACCGGGAGTCGGACTCGGCATATTCGGATAATTTTGTGGAGCACCATAGCCATACGGGCCGGAATTCGGGGCTTGATAGCTCAGATAGAAATTTGGAGCTTGCTCATTTGGATAGGAATTTGGAGCTCCATAACCACCCAAGGAACCACTCACGCTCGATAAACTATCAAACCCGACATGGTTTGCACCATGCCCTCCCATGCTGGGTTGCCCTTAACCAAAACCACCATTGGCAACGTGGTTTGCACCATGCCCTCCCACGTTGACAAATCCATTATACGATAACTCATTCCCGACATGCTTTGAACCATTCCCTCTCATGCCGGGAATGTATCCACCATAGCTACAAGTACCTATCATACTTAACAAAAAAGTCAAATAACAAAGAAAGCTAAAAACACAATGAAACAACAATTAAATCGAAAACCTTAACCAAGCAGAGTCGCAACGGCGCCATTTTGTTAGAAGATTTTTAGTGGTGATGAATAAATCATTGGGTTCATGGTTTGGTTTTATCGGAAATCAATTCAATTGAAGGTTTCAATGTGTTTCAAGCTTGGAAAATAAAAGGAGAAAATTAAAATAAAGCAAATAAACTATCTAAACTACACTAGGAATTGAAATTTCATGTTGGTAAAATGCCTCGTCGGATGCCTTAATATGAAAATGCAAGCAAATAATGAAAACAAGTAAAAACAAGCATTGTTTCATCAAGTACAAGCATGCATGCACAAGGTACAACTATGAATAAAACCCTAAATAATGCAAATTAGCAAAAATTGAAAGCATGGATATAAAGAGAAAGAAAATTTGACATGAAAGTTTAAAACTTTAAGGAAAATAACAAGCAATAAAGAGTAGATCTAAGATTGAACCTAAAACTATGCATGAAAATAAAATTGCAAATAAAGCACAAGAACAACTCAAAATCAAGATGATCTAAGACTTGATCTATGATCTAGATGTGTCACTCATCTAGAATCTAATCCAATTCCTAAGATCTAACATGAATTTAAGGCGCTAAGGCAAAAAGCATAACATGAAGAACAAAGCACGGAAATAAAGCATAAAACATGAAATTGAAAGGAAACTTACTTGAATTAAGAAATGAAACAAATCTTGAATTTAATTACATCAAAAGTAACAATCTAAAGGAGTATTTGGATTCTTCTTAGGCTTACAAACCCAAGGATGTGCTTGAAATTAAATCTAATGTAGAAAAGAAAATTACATCAAAACTTGAAATTGAATATAAATCCTAAGGAAGAGAATTAGATCTTAAAAACTAGAGAGAGGATATTTAATCCCAAACCCATGCTTGGGTTGGGAGAAAATGAGAGGTTTTTTTACAAAATGAGAGAAGTCTCCTATTTATACTACATTTAATTGGGCCAAAATAGTCTTAGAGGCTTGAAATTCCCAGGTTTGACCAATTTTACCCGGAGGCACCTTCCTAGACCCTTGACTAGCTTTTTGGCACATTTTGGCTCAATTTGGCTCGAGGTGGCTCGACCATGGCTCGATGTGGCTCGGCCCTGGCTGAGCCTGGGCGCTGGGCTGGGCGTGATGTTGGGTTTGGCCTTGGGCCCTGGCAGGCGGGATGGGCATGAGTTTGGGCATGGAAGCAGGCGTGCGCGGGCGCAGGAACGGGTGCATGCGCGCGGGAGCTGCCGAGACTGTGCGCGCGCTGGCGGGCGAGCGTGTGCGGGTGCTGCGTGCAGGGCTCGGCAGGCGTCGGGCGGCTTCGGCAGAGGGCATGCTGGGCGAGATTTTGGGCGTGCCTGGCATGCCTTTTCATGTGCCAAGGGTGTGGCACGGATTTGGGCCTCTTGGGCACGGAAATGGGCTAACATTCCAGAATGTTTTGCCCTTTTTAAGCTTGCTCTTGGCACCAACTTGGGCATGCAAATAGGCACGACTTGGCTTGAACTTTGGCCCTCAATGCCTTGGCCTATAAAATAGGAATTTGTAAACATAAAAACCCAAGAATTACACCAAACCTCTAATTAATTGAAGCCATTTAACCCAATTAAATATAAAATTAACAAGAAACACGGAAAACAAAAAAAAAAAGAAAAACAACCTAAAAACCTAATTAATTGATTTAAAAACCGCTAAAATCAATATAAAACCCTAATTAAAAATACGAAAAAAACACAACAATTACAAGCAAAACAGTAGCCTAAGTGTTTATCATCATTGCATGTACTTGAGTGAGTTCTGTTTTGAGATCTCTTTGAAATCACTGTGTGTAGTTGACTTTGAACATGATGTTAAGGCACAGAAAAAATCCTATTTCCGGCCATATCCATATATATTAGCCACTATAAATTCCGATTGGGCTAATCATAGCCAAATAATCCATTTCTTATAGCCATGAGTGATTTTTGAGTCGACTCCTACAACCATTAAAAGCATGGGGTAGGAGTTAGTTATTTTATTGGTTAGTTGTGTTTTGGAAATTTTATCAGGGATTTATGAAATGTTGTAATAAAGGATCACTATCCTTCAATAAAGAAAAAGAAAAAAAATGAACCCATAAAAAAGAGTAAAAGGGGGACAAAATATATATATAAAAGAGAAAAAAAATTAAAAGAAGGATGGTGAATCTTTGTGAATCGTGTTTAGTCATTGCATACAATTTTGAAGGCTTGTGTTTATTATTTATTTTCTTGTGAAGCCTAATGTTAATAGGCAATAGTTGAGTTGTAATAAGAAAGCGTATCATAAGTTTCTTAAGTTATTTAAGTGGTTCGAGTGAAAGTCGGTTTAAGGTTTTCGAGTTGAGAAATAGCCTAAGTTTAAACGCTACGTTATGAGTGTTTAGTGAGGTTTCTTTTGAATGAGGTGAAGCACTTTGCTTCTTGATTAGAATAGTTTTTGTGAGTTATTGATCATGTTAGATCGTGAGTTAGCCACACGACTTATATATTCCATACCCGTCCAAAGAGCCTACATTACAACCAGAAAAGACCTTTTCCAATTCTTTGTTAGTTACACACTTAAATACGATGGAGAAATTTTTGATTTTCGGTTCTTATTTATTGTGCATGTATTTGTATGGTTTGAGGGTAAACACGTCCCCATAAAAAAATTCTCGAGTGCATTGAGCGTACACCCCTATATATTACCCTTTGTGAGGATACATGAATTTGATTTTGAAGCGACAATGTAATAACGGTGGAGCGTTTAAAGTTGCGTGACATGTATCTATATTTTCAAAATTATGTATGTAGCACGAAACGACTCATTGCTTGAGCTTATTTTCATTCTTGTTATACTTTGAAACTATCGTTTGTTCGAGGACGAACAAACCAATAAAGCGTGGGGTAGTTGATTATCACATATTTGTACTTATTTTTATTAGTATTTTAGTTTGTTTTTCTATTTGTTTTTGGTATAAGTTGGATAGTTTGAGCCTAATTTCGTATATTTGTACTTCCAGCTTATTTTACCACTTTTTGATCTAGATTGATGCAATTATGTGATATTTTGTTGTTTTTCACCTTATAGCTAAATAACTGAAAGAGTTCAGCACGTTAGAGATGAAGTATGACGATCGAGAGTCAAAGATCGAGCTTTCCGGCGAATAAGTAGCAAGAATTAGTAGCTAACGGTTTTCTATAACGGTTATTCCATCGGGAACCGTTATAGTATCGTTGAAGGAAGAAAGAGAAGCTAGCGGTAGTAGCTATCTCTAATCTATAACGGTTACTTACCGTTACCTTAACGTTGCTTACAACCGATGTTAAAAATCAGAGGCGATGAAATGAAGAACTAGCGGTAGCTATCTATAATGGTTACCTTACCTCTACCTTACCGTTAGCGGGCCAAGAACCGACTTTAAGCAGTCTTGCGGCCCAAGACACGATTTTTCTATAAAAAGGCACCATTAATCCAAATTTTGCAACACACCACACCCTAAAAACAATAGTAAAAACAACCCTAGGGATGGGATTCCGATTTTCAGTAACTTAGGACGAGTTTACGAGATCTACGATGAAGAGCGGAGTTCCCGAGCGACGAAACTACGTTTTCCAACCGAGATCCGATTCTTCGACGAATAGCACCTGAGTTCAGACCGATTTTCAGAAGCACTTTCCAGAAACTTTTAGTTACTAATAAGTTCTCTAAACCTTATTTAATTTTTTGTTTAATTCTAGTTAATCTATGCTTAGGATTTTAATTATTTTCGTTTGAGTTTTTGAACCGTTTAGTTATTTAGATTGATTTGAACATTGAATCGCTGAGGTTTTGGACTTGAGATTTTAGTTTTTATTATTAATATAGTTGCTACATATATTCTCTTGTTCATGCTTGGTGGTGAATTGTTTTTGCTCAGTTTAATTATTACTTTAGTTTTGATAATTAGTTGATAATTGATTCATGATATGTTATTGCTTGAGAATTTTTGATGTTGATCTTGTTCTTAAGAACTAATATATTAGATTTAGTTCGTATTAGTTGATGCATGTTAGTTAATTAATTTAGAATTAATTTTAGATTGCTTTAAAAATCCTTAGAATAATAATTCCTAGATAATTTAGGTTAAGTTTTAGATTAATAATTCTAGGTTAAATTATTTTCAAGATTTAGTTAAGTTAATTAGAGTTTAAATTTATGCTCTTGCGTTTTAAAATCCTAGTTTTTAATCAAAATCAAACAAAACCCCAATTTGTACAAGTTTATGTGTTTAATTATTATTGAGAAAAACATCCAAGATACCGAACAGTTGTCCTCGAGAGAATCGATTTTTGAGTCAACTTACCACCCTACAAGTTCCTTGTACTCTTGCGAGTAAACTTGAATGTTTTAATTTAAAAATATATATATGGGGTGCACAAAAGCTGGAATCAATTGCCCTAATGGAATTAGGGAAGAATTGGTGCACTGGTATCTTGTACATCTTGGCGATTTCTGATGTGAAAGCGTTGACGGGGAGGCGCAACCCCCGTTGAAACTGATTAACGAAGAAGTAAGATGATCGGCGCGGGGTTGGTAGGCTCTCTCACCTAGGCCAGGGTTAACCAGCGAGAATTCCAAAGGAATGTGGAATTTTGATCTCAACCCCTCTATTGATCTACTGATAAGGATAGAAACGATGTTGTTAGGGTGTCCCGAAATAATGGGAGCCCACTCGGTGGAGGTGTTCGGGGAAGAAGAGAGCACCGCCGGAGAAGAAGGAGTTAGACTCAGATCCAAAGAGGAAGAAGAAGACGATTGAGTAGACATAATTCGAAAAAGGACAGAGATCGGAAAAATACCTGGTTTTTTCTTTTGAGGTGATCGAAAACTACTTAGGAAGGAGAAGGCGGCGAGTGAGAAAAAATCACGAGAGAAAATGAGCGTTTGGTGAGGAAGAACAAAAGTGAGGAATGAACCGGGAAAATAGAAGAAAAGGAATAAATTTTAAACCGTGACAGTAAATAATTTGGAAAGACGTGTGGGAGATCTCAACCGTCTGGAGCGAAACCCTAGTTCTCATATTTCATCCCAACCACTGGGAGGGGGGACTAGTTGGTCCGACCTGATTAAAGCCTGACCTGGACAAGTGTAAAGAAATAGCTCTTGTTGGGATGACCTGAGTTGCTATTCTGCGCCCAGAAGGAAAAGGGAATAAGTTAGATCAGGCTTGAAAGGATTGATCCTGTCCTGGTTTTTAGTGATTCAGGAGAGATCAATCTTGCTCAGCCCATGAAGGGGATTGAGACGAAGAACAAGCCAAAAGCCCTGAGAGGTATTGCCCTGACCAGATCTGATGCCTTAATCTTGGATAAGGTTCCATGGAGAGTAGGTCAAGAATTTGAGAAACGTAAAGCCAGAGCTTTCTTGACTTTGGTAGAAGCTTCCTGGTCAGATCAGCCTGAATAACGGCCTAAGATTCGCGGATTCCATTTCTGGAATCTCGGAAAGGTCCCACGTGATGAATAACTATAAATACTCCAGCCTTGAGGCTGAAGGAGGTATGATTTCCCAAGCATTCTTCTATTGGTTTTATTTATTGATTAAACGCGTTACTGACTTAAGCATCGGAGAGGTTTCTACCGGAAAACCCCCGGTGGTCCTTTCTAACGTTTTCTTGTTGGATAAGGTCGAGAGATTTTCAAAGGAAGGTGATGGTGTTCTTGGTGCGGTTTTCAGGACGAAATAGCTGGGCATTGGATAAATGGGCTGATCATGAGTTGATCGAGTCTTTCTGCCAGGACGAGTCTCAGGTAAGGGTTTCACTATTTTGTTCACTACCACCATTCATTCATTTCATTTTTTCATTATTTCTCCTTTTTTTCAGGTTGATGTTAAGAGGGATGCCCTAGTGGCGCGAGCCCAGGGCTCTTTTATGAATTCTAACTTGTCCAAAGAGCACGCAGCCTTACAGGAACGAGAGAAGAGGCTAGTCGCTCGGCTAAAGGAGAGGAACGCCAAGCTAAAGGCTTTTTAGACGGAGCTAAAGGCTTCCCAAATCAATCTACAAAAGGCTCGAGAGTCAGAAGGGAAAAGCCGAGCTTTAGCTATGATCCAAGTAGAGGAGGCCAAGGAGAAACTCCAACTGGTGCGAGCCGAGGGGAAAGCTGAAGGACGCACTAAGGGGCTAGCTGAATTCCTTAATTCAGAGGAAGGGCAGAGACTCATTCAGCTAATCAGGGAGACCACCCAGCGGGCTTTCCTTGGTTCCATTGAGCTGTACGACATCATTGTACCTGAGGCTAAAGTCTATTACCACCTTGGTCTGGATGCTCAAGCAAAGTGGTCTGCCGAAAATCCCTCTGCTCCCTTCGACCGCTCCATTCCTCTGCAAAATCCTCCAGAAGCCACTAGCTTCACATACGTTTAGGAGGATGATCGGCTTCATCAGCTCGAGGCCCCTGCGTTTGTTGAACACATTCGCCAAGCCTTCTTTACCTATTCTTCAGTCTCCTCTCCCCACCTTGAATAGTCGCTGACCTTGGCCTTACCAGCGAGTGTGTCTTCTCCTACCTTTGCGAATTTGGGTGAGCTCCAGGACAGCATCCAGTTTGAGCAAGATTTTGGAGAAGTCTCCAGGGCGGTGGAGCAAGTTGGTGGAGAGCTAAAAACTGAAGATTATGGAGCTTTGGGCATCTCTCTGTTCAGGATTTTAATTTTCTTTATTAATTCATGGGTCTGTATTTTGAACAATATTTTTGTCTCATTCTCTTTTTTGTCTGCTTTTACTTAAGGTTTCCGGGAATTCAAGAAACCCCAGTACCCTCTGTACTTTCTACTTATCTATAAAATACTTTTCTCCTCTGCATATTTTTCACTATGGCTTCGTCTTCTCTCTCCGAAGAGATCGATAATTTGAAAGAGAAAAACCTTGCATTCTTTAACGAAAACTTCCATCTTACCGAAGAGGACTTCCTCGTCTCATGTTTGATGCTTGTGTGGTTTTATCCTTAATGTATTTCCATGTTTTTGCAATTTTGCCAGTATTCCGTACTGTAACTGGATCTCTTAAGTTCCTCAAAGTTTGTTTTGCCTTGAGTAAAATCCTGAATTTTTGCTCTTGTTTTTGTTTGCTCAAGTATGTTCGTTTCTTGGCTGATTTATTGGGACCTATATGTTTGATTGATGATCAAGACACATCAATCACTTTGAAGCTCATACTCTTAATCTGATAATTAAATTAGGTTTTCGGGGCATTTGCCTGTAGCCAATCTGAGCTAAAAAAAAATGACTAACAATCAGGTCAGGTCTTCGGGGCACCCGCCCTTAGCCAATCAGGGCTAGAAATTATTGACAATCAGATCAGGTCTTTGGGGCATTTGCCCTTAGCCAATCAGGGCTAAAAATTACAGACAATCAGGTCAGGTCTTCGGGGCATCCGCCCTTAGCCAATTAGGGCTAAAAATTACTGACCATCAGGTCAGGTCTTCAGGGCATTCTCCCTTAGCTAATTAGGGCTAAAAATTCCTGACAATCAGGTCAGGTCTTCGGGGCATCTGACCTTAGCCAATCAGGGCTAAAAATTACTAACCATCAGGTTAGGTCATCGGGGCACCCGCCCTTAGCCAATCAGAGCTAAAAATTATTACAATCAGATAAGATCTTTGGGGCATCTGCCCTTAGCCAATCAGGGCTAATAATTACTGATAATCAGGTCAGGTCAGGTCTTCGGGGCATCCGCCCTTAGCCAATCATGGCTAAAAATTACTGGCAATCAGGTCTGGTCAAACAAATATCATGGATAATCTTTAAAAATAGAAATTTATATAAATAATCTTAAGCATTAATCTTACACAGTATTTTTTCAAGTTGGTTGCATTCCATGCTCGTGGTACTATAAATCCGTTTGTCTTCTCCAATTCAAAGCTCCTCCTGCAAGAACTTTCGTGACCCTACATGGTTCTTGCCAAGTAGCATCTAGCCTCCCCTTGGTCCTCCCCAAGTCAGCTTTGCGCAAGACCAGGTCTCCTATCTGGAAATGCCTCTTTACTACTGACTTATTATAGGCCACCTTGATTCGTCCCCTCATGTGCTCCATCCTTATTGCAGCTCGCTCTCTTTTTTTTCTCAACCAAATCAAGCGCATCCTGTATCACCAGCTCATTCTGGCCTTCATCAAATCTCTGTATTCAGTGGGTTTCCATGCTTATTTCCGCGGGAATTATGGCATCCATGCCATATACCAGGCTGAAAGGGGTTTCTCCAGTGCTTTACTTGGGATTGGTTCGATAAACCCATAGAACCGAACTGAGCTCCTCTACCCATTTACCTCCTGATTTTTCTAGACGTGCCTTAATCCCTTGAACCAAAATGCGATTAGTGACCTAACTTGTCCATTCACCTAAGGATTGTACACAGACGTGAAATGCTACTCTATTTTCATCTTTTTACACCAAACCCGAATCGGGGCTCCCATAAACTGTGTGCCATTATCTGACACTAATATCCTCGAGACACCAAATCTACAAAGTATATTCTTCCAAAGGAAACGCATTACCGCCTACTTAGTGATTTTTTCTATAGTTTTGGCATCCACCCACTTGATAAAGTAGTCTATAGCTACTATTACAAGTTTTCTCTATCCTGAGGCCACTAGAAAGTGCCCAACCAAGTCTATCCCCCATTTGGCAAAAGGGCACGGAGAGATCATTGTCATGAGCTCTTCTGCATGTCGGTGTATAAGTTGGGAGTGCCTCTGACATTTGTCACATGTATTTACGAAATTTTACGCATCTTGCCGTATTTGTGGTCAGAAGTAGCCTGCTCACATCACTTTGCTAGATAAAGCTCTGGCACCCATGTGATTTCCAAAACACCTCTCATGGATCTCCTTGAGCACATGGGCACCCTCCTTTAGACTTAAACACCGCAGGAGAGGCTGTCCAAAACCTCTCCTAAATAGCTCTCCCTTTATTATGTAGAACTTGGCCGATCTGACCCGTATTTTTGCTGCCCCCTTTTTATCTCCAGGCAGTTCTCCTTTGTCTAAGTACGCTTTAAGGGGAGAGCGCCAATATTCTTCATTTTCTTCTAACATATTGACATCATCTTCTCCAAATTCTCGATGTGCCATTAATAAGGTGATTACTCTTTCTTGGCAATCCGTTGCCAAGATGGCTACCTTAGCCAGGTAATCTGCTCGGCCATTTTCTTCTCTGGGAATTTGGTGGACGATCAAAGCGTCCATGGTGTTGGCCAACTCAAAAAATTCAGCCAGATATTTTTGAATGTGCTCTTCCCTTGTTTCAAATTCTCCCCTTATTTGCTTGTACACCAGCTGTGAATCCACTCGTTTGCATATCTACTCTGCCCCCAATTCCTTCGCCATCTGAACTCCTCTCAGTAGGGCTTCATACTCCCCCCAATTACTAGATAAGAAATAGTTCATTCGTACTGCATATTCTGTGGTCACATCTTCCGGGTCTATCAATACTATTCCTACGCCACAACCCAGGTTGCTTACTGATTCGTCTGTGTACTCTTTCTTTTCCTCAAGAGAGCTGGTCATTTCTTGCATAAATCTGGTCACATCTTCCGGGTCTATCAATGCCTGAGCTTTAATATCCGCTCTTCCTTTAAAATTTATGTCGAACTCACTGAGTTCGATAATCCATTTCACCAACCTGTCGGAAACCTCTGGTTTGATCATTATTGATTTCAAAGGTAAATTAGTTTGGATTATTATTTCGTGCGAGAGGAAATAGAGTCGGAGTTTGCGGGCTGACCCGACCAGAGCCACCACTACTTGCTCGACCTCAACATATCAAAGCTGAGCGTCATGCAAGACCTTGCTCCAGTAGTATACCGGCTTATGTATCCTACCTTCCTATCTGAGCAGAACTGTGTTTACTGCCCATTTACCTACAGACATATATAATATTAAGGGCTCCCCCACAATAGGTTTCGTCAGTAATGACATGTTTGCCAAATGTTCTTTCAGTTTTTTAAATGCGTCCTTACATTCTTCATCCCATTCAAATCCGAATTTCTTACGCAAGGCTTGGGAAAATGGTAAGCTCCTCTCTACCGAGCGGGAGACAAATCTGCTCTAAGCGGCGATCCGACCAGCCAAACATTGCATCTCTTTGACATTTATGGGCAATTGCATATCCATAATAGCCTTGATTTTTTCTGGGTTAGCCTCTATCCCTCTTTCTGTGACCATGATGCTCAAGAACTTTCCATCTCTTACCTCAAATGCACACTTATTGGGGTTCAGCTTCATCCCATACCTCCTCAAGGTAACAAAGGTTTCTATCAAGTCGTCCACATGTGAGGTCGCTTTGGCACTTTGACAAGCATGTCATCCACGTATACTTACATGTTCCTTCCAAGCTGGGCCTTCAACATCTTATCCACCAGTCATTTGTATGTGGATCCCGCATTCTTGAGGCTAAATGGCATGACAACATAGCAGTATGTTACCTTCAGAGTTATAAAGTTGACCCATTTCCAGTCATCCTTAGCTAACCTGATTTGATGGTACCCCTCTGAAGCATCCATCATACTGAGCAGACGGAGGTAGAATCTATGAGTTGATCTATCCTTGGCAGTGGATAATGATCTTTTGGGTAGGCGCGATTAAGATCTATGAAGTCAATGCACATGCGCCAGTTCTCTTCTATCTTTGGGACAAGTACAGCGTTGGAAAGCCATTCTGGAAACTGTATCTCCTGGATGTGCTTAGCCCGCAGTAGCTTTTCTAACTCCGCTTTGATAATGGCCTCCTTCTCAAGGCCAAAGTTTTGTTTTCTTTGTTTCACTGGCTTTGCTATAGAACTGATGTTTAGGTGATGCTCTGCCAATGCTGGATATATCCCAACCAAATCCCGGGGAGACTAGGCAAAAACATCTGCATTGTTTCTCAAAAATGCAACCAGCTCTACCAAAACTTCCGGGTTCAGAGTCATACCTACACGTAGGACTCAACTATCATCACCTGGGATTACATCTATTGACATCAAGCTCTCCTCCCGCTGAATTAGCCCAGGTCTGGCTTTTTCTTTCCTTGCTCTTTTACATCGACTTTCCTCTTCATTGCGCCGGACACTCTCCACATACGTCTGCCACGATGCATATTGGATGCCATGGACCTCGTCAACTCCATCCTGGTCAGGGAACTTCAGCTTCATGTGATAGACAGAAATAATTACCTGGAATTGGCTTGAAGATGGTTGTCCCAGCATGGCGTTATATGAGGAGGATGCGTCGACTATCAAAAAATGCACCGACATGGTCTGTCTAAATGGGTCATCCCTTAATGTGACCAAGAGGTTCACTGCTCCAAGCGGTCCCAGGGCCCCCCTAGCAAAGCCTACCAATGAGGTCGTGACCTCCTATAACTCCATATTTATATTCAATTTCCAAAAGAAATCATAATACATAATATCTGGTGAGCTTCTTGTGTAAACAAAGATTCGTCGCACATTGTAATTAGCAACCGTGGTTGTTATGACCAGGGCATTCATGTGAGGGGCTAAAATACCATTCTCATCTTCCGACCCGAAGCATATATTTAGACTCGGTGCTAACTATCCTACTTCACGTGTTGTCCTTGTCAGGTCCCTTGCAGCCCGTACATAACTGTTCTGGGTTTGCCGAGAATCCTCATCCCATTCACCTCCTGTGATCATCAAGATTTCATCTCGTACTTCCTGAGATTGTCTCTCCCTTTGTGCACTTATGCGACCATTACTTTGCCCCTGTCTTGTCTGGTATTGATCCCTTTTGTAGGGGTAAGATCTGGGCCCTTCCCTTTCTGCCCGTAAAAATTCATTAAGGTGTCCCGCTTACACCAGTCGTTCTATTTTGTCTTTCAAGTGTGTGCACTCATTAGTGTCGTGGCCATATTCGTTATGGTATCGATAGAATCGATCAGTTTTTTCTTTTCTTTGCTTCTGGGAGTACGTTCTAGGCCATTTGAGATCGGGATATCGCTCAATTGCCTTCAGGATTTTCCCTTGAGGTGAGGCCAAAGTTATGTACCTATCAAACCAAGGACGACCTCCTACCAGATCCATCCTGGGATTCTTCGTTGGGGTCCTATCTTCTTTGTCAGGTTGTTCTCTCTGCTTTTCTCCAAATTCCTTTATCCTTAGAGGCTCCTCCAAGTGGATATATTTCTCTGCCCTTTCCAAGAGCTCTCCAAATTTCAGTGTCGGCTTAACTACCAACGATTGGAAGAACTCCCCCTTCCTGATCCCTTGGGCCAAAGCATTGACCAATATCTCTTAAGATGCTGATGGCACTTCCAACTTGGCATCTGTAAATCGCTTGATATACCCGCGTAGACTTTCGCCTTCTTTCTGCTTCAAACTGAACAATTCCAGGGGCATTTTTTGGTACTTCCTGCAACTAGTGAACTGGTGTAAGAATGCAGAACTGAACTCATTGAAATTGCTTATAGATCGGGGGGGAGTTGGCTAAACCAAAGATGAGCTAATTTCTTGAAGGTCGTGGGGAAGACCCGGCATATGATGGCATCAGAAAACTTGTGCAATGTAGCCGCGATCTCGAATTGACTCAAGTGATCCCACGGATTTGTTATCCTATTATATTCGAAGCCCATAGACTGATAAGAGGCTGGTAGATCATCACGCATGACAGCCTCTGTGAATGGGGTGCTCCTCCGTGCTTGGCCTGCGGCCATTCCCTCCATTTTTTGTTTCACCTCCCTAACCTCCCTTTGCAGATTCTGCATCTGCTCAGTGAGTTTTGGGTTGGTCTCGCTTGAAGTTTCGCTATCTGAAGCAGAAAGTCTCTCCTCCTCTTCCTGAGCAGGAGTTTTGTCCATGCGCTGGGCAGTCTGGGGTGGCTCTGTCTCCGGCGGCTGGGTTACTTTGGGGGGAGTTGACAAAAGTTCAGCGAATTTCTTCTCTACTGCCACCTCCACCGCCTTGCCAATAAGGTCAGATAATTGTCTCAAAAAAGAGTCATTCAGTGTTACACCCTCAGCCTGTGAGGCTCCTCCTGAAAGGGGTTGCGGCGCGCCAGGCCTAGTTGTTTTCGATGGTCCTGCTTTCTCCAGCATGCCTGTTGGCGTAGCAAATCTTGGCGTGCCGCCCAGCTCCGCCACCAGGTTCTGTCTAAGTCCGTCTGATGCCATACTTACTTCTCATGCCTTAGCTCTATTTCCCACATAAGGCGGCAATTGTTTCACCCTGAATATAATGGAACCATGAACGCCTTCTTCTTCCTTGAATATCCTGACCTGCTCCACTAAAAACATATTAGAAAGGACCACTGGGGATTTCCGATGGAAACCTCTCTGATGCTTAAGTCAGTAAAGCAGTTTTTCTTATCGAAATACTTCAAGTTAGAATGCTCAGAATGTCATACCTTTCTCAGCATTGGGCTGAGATATTTATAGCTTTCGCCAAGTGGGGCCTTTTCGAGATCCCAGAAACTGAACCCACGAATCTTGGTCCGTTTACTTAAGACAACCTGACCAGGAAGCTTCCTCGTGGAAAATCAGTCGAACTGGAAGTTTCTTCCCAGAGAACAGACCAGCCCTGTCGCCCTTCTACGAGTTCTCAACCTGATCTTCTAAAACCGTGCTCAAAGCTTTAGATCGGGTCAGTATAGTTCCTATAGGGCTAAGGTCTCATCTCTTCCATTTTCTCTTATGGCATCAGTTCAGAACATCCCAACTAGACCCTTGGTTTTTGCCTTGCCTTCAGATCAAGTCGTACCACTAAACCTTTTTAGCACTTTAGCTATATACATGGACTGAGATAGTTCGATCATCTTTTGTGATCTATCTCGATAGACTCCAAGGATAAAAGATGCTTCTCCCAAGTCCTTCATAGAGAACTGTTTAGACATCCAAGTTCTCATTGATTGCAACATCCCTACATAATTCCCAATGAGTAGAATGTCATCAACATAGAGTACAACAAAAGTAAATGTCCTCCCACTAACCTTCTTATAGACACATGGTTCATCCGGATTCTTATGAAAATCTTTTTGATTATTTCATCAAATTGGATATTCCAACTCCTCGAAGCCCCTTTCAGACCATAAATGGATCTCTAGATTTTGCAAACATGTTGCTCACTCGCACTGGATATGAAGCCCTCTGGCTGCTTCATATATATCTCTTCCTCAATATTTCCATTAAGGAAGGCAGTCTTCACATCCATTTCCATATCTCGTTGTCATAATACGCAGTTATGGCTAACAGGATTCGAATGGACTAAAGCATCACCACTAGTGAAAAAGTTTTCTCATAATCAACGCCTTGCTTCTAAGTATAACCTTTTGCAACCAAACGTGCTTTAAAGATACTTAACTCTCCATTTACTCCAATCTTTCGCTTGTAGACCCATTTGTAGCCAATGGGAACAACTTCCTGTGGTGGGTCCACCAAGGTCCATACATTGTTGGAGTACATGGAGTCCATTTCGGACTGCATTGCTTTTGATATTTTTTTGAGTCAATGTCAGAAATTGCCTCTTCATAGCTTCTTGGATCGCTATCCAAAAGGAGTCCCTCTTCTTTGTTCTCTAACAAAAGGTTCATCCTCTCAGGAGCCCTTGGAACCCTTTATGGATTTTCGAAGAGGTTGTGCTACAGAGCCTCAGTTGGTGTGCTATTTGCGGTAACTTGTGGGATACTTTGTGGTTCTTGAACTTCATCAAGTTCTACAACTCCGCCACCCCTTTCAGAAAGAAACTCTTCTTCAAGAAAAGTAGCATTCCTCAAAACAAACACCTTTTGTTCCGAATGGTCATAGAAATAGTATCCTATAAAATCTCTTGGATACCCCACAAAATTACATAAGATGGATATCATGTCTAACTTATCTCCCACTTGATGCTTCATGTAAGCATCACACCCCTATGCTCTTAGGTATTTGTAAGAATGTGACTTCCCATACCATATTTCATAGGGTGTATCGGGTACGGATTTACTTGGCACCCTATTTAATAAGTATGCCACCGTCTATAAGGCATAGCCCCAGAATAAAAGAGGTAAGGAAGTGAAACTCATCATTGATCGAACCGTATCCAACAAATCTCGATTTCTACGCTCTGAAACTCCATTCAGTTGTGGAGTTTCGGGTGGAGTCCATTGTGAGAGAATACCATTCTCTCTTATATAATCAAGAAACTCAGTCGATAAGTATTCACCTCCTCGATCTGATCGAAGAATCTTAATACCATGATCATTTTATCTCTCTACTTCACATCTGAATTCCTTGAACTTTTCAAAGGCCTTAGATATATGCCTCATAAGGTTCATATAACCAAACATAGAATTATCATCGGTAAAGGTTATGAAGTAGTGATAGTTCCCTCTTGCACTAACACTTAGTGGACCACATACATCAGTATGGATCAAATCCAATAGATCTTTGGCTCTTTCCACTTGTCTAACAAATCGTGATTTATTCATCTTTTCTTTAAGGCATGACTCACATGTTGGCAACTTTTGCTCTCCCTTAAGGTCGAGTTTTTGTCCCAACTTGTGTATCCTATGACCTAATCTAGTATGCCAAAGTGTGAGAGAACTATGATTATCTAATTTCCTTTTATTTCGTTGAATTGTGAGAATGGGTTCGCTTGGAAAAATGGTGTGTATAAACAATTCGTCAAATAACCAGAATATATAAAAGCAGAGTCTTTGAAAATGGAACAACTTCCTTTCTCAATAACAAACTTAAAACCCTTTCTGTCCAATACAGGTACAGAGATAATGTTTCTGATAATATCCGAAACATAAAGATAATTATTCAAACACAATTTAAAACCATTATCCAAAGACAAATCATCAGTCCCTATTGTTAATGCAGCAACTCTTGCTCCATTCCCCATTCTAAGGATTGTTTCCTTTCTATCCAACTGCCTGCTTCTTGCCATTTTCTGCAAGTCATTGCAAATATGTGAGTCACAACTGTTGGGATTTGATGGTGCTGTCGCGCAGTGGAAAATAAAAATTTTTATATAAAAGGAATTTGAATCGAATTCAATTGACGACGGCCCATTTTAATTATAATTAATTCAAACAATATTTTAATTGCTTTACAAATGAAACAACTTGATTTTCGTAAAATCGAACGAGCATGATAGTTTTCTATTTAATATATTAATCATATATATAACAATTATATATATATTAACATATTAATCATGTATTTAATAATATATATATAATAACATATAAAACATATATCAACAGTATATATATATTTATAATACACATCATGCATAATATTATATATATTGTATGACATACACTATATATATTTATAATATACATATACAACATGCACATATCTATATAATATGTTACACACAGTACACACATATAAATCATATATACATATATTGCATGCATCACAACACTTTATATAACATATATATATATATATATATATATATATATATATATATATTACAGTATGCATGCCCACACATATATGTTATACATTTATATAACATGCACAGCATGTATATAGTATGTTTATATATTTATGTAACACACACAGTACACATACAATAAACATACACAGCGCACACATATGAATATCGCATATATATATATATTTGTATCCACCATGATCAGCCTTCGTTACCTCACGGCACGGCGGAGGAGGAACGACGCAGCTGGAGAACTCCGGCGCGGGGCGGCACGGCGGCGAAGCGGTCCGAGTTCGGAACGTCGAAGGAGCAGCATTTCTCGGCTGTGGCAACGGCAGCAGCCACGATATGCACGCGCGGTTGCGGTCCTCGGCTGCGGATGTGTGTCGTCCGGTGATCCTCGGCTGCGGAGATGCAGCAGGTCGCTGCCGGGAGCGGCTGGAACTCCGGTGCGGGGCTAGCGGCAGCGACGGGCGGTGTGTGGCGTCCGGCACGGCTTCATTGTCGGCTGAGGCGACGGCTTGACACAGTCGTGTGGAGACGACGCGACGTGAAGGCTAAAACACCGGGCTGCGACTGACTCCGGCTTGACACGGCAGCGGCAAGCGCTCCGGCGACGACAGACTATGGAAGAGGCATCCTCGGCGGCGGTCCGGTGGCTGCACACGGCACGATGCATCTCCGGCGTATCGACGTCACATACCGTATTACCCGACGTACTCGCAACGAAGCACTAGTTTTGTCGTGAGATTGAGAACGACGAGAAAACACGAGAACCGAATATTTCGGTGTGGCGGCGGTGGCTGGAAGTGGACGGCTTTCGGCAGCTAGGGTTTTTGTTCTGTTTTTCCGAAAAAAAAAATCCGTCTCGTTCTGTACCTACGTTTTTCCTTCCTCTTATTCCTTTTCTTTTTAATTTTTTTTATTAAACAAAAGCCCAAGTAAATGGGCTTAAAGAAAAGGAACGGCCCAATTAAAAAACAAAACCCAAACCCTTTAACTTGAAATAGTACCAGCCCAATAACTTTAAAGGGGCTTATTGGGCCGACCTAATTTTAAAACAAATAGCCCATTGGAAATAAATCATTTCTCACAAACGATACCTCCGAAAAATATAACAATTATATTTTCCGCGTCCATAACCTTACCCATTAAGACTAGTACTTAGTGTATGTGGACCGCATCTCATCGGTCACGGTGTGTGGACATCGACATACATAAGTAAGTGCTCATAAAATGAGTTCACTGAACTCCCTCACCTAGAAACCTCTAAGTGGTTCCCACTCATCGAGTAGATGATTTCTATGGTATAGCGTACAACATTAATCCTTAAGACACAGACCTCACCGTGACTTCACTAGAGGACGGGCTATGTTGTGACCTGTCTCTGTGTCTCT
>BMAC01000066.1:1715832-1727121 GCA_014905375.1 Phtheirospermum japonicum
GATGTCCCTGTGGTGTTCTGATGGTTGATAAATCCTCGAAGTCTCTGGCCAGAGCTGATAGTGGGGTGTTTAGAGAAAAGTGTTTCTCTAAGTCACACATGAACGGATTATCTTGAACCTAGAACGTACACACAGTTATTGAACTAGAAAGAGGTCTCGATGAACCAATACCTCTTGTTCAATCGGGACATAGATCGCGAAGGGATCGTACTGTACATATAAGCTATATCACAAGGTTCTTGCAGGCACTTCATTTGTATCTAGGGAATTGTGATGCTTGTTGCTAGGCGCCTCTCATAATTCGTTGGGTTCTGGTTTGACCAGTGATTAAATAAAATGAGTTTTATTTAATCAGAGACTCTAAGGGACGAGTTCATATAAGAACAATGTGTTGTTCGAATCACAATGTGTTGTGAACCCACGGCTAGCTTACACCTGAACCATTGAGGGTCACACCACGTGTTTCCTGATTATTGAAAACGATAGCTAGAAATTAATAGTTAATTTTAGCAAAAGATAGATGTCAATATGATTGAATCTAAGGTTCGTAATTGTGATTATGAATTGAGAAAAATACGAGAAAATTACCCGTATCCTCATTATGGCGTAACCCTTTGACTAGGAACAAGTTCGACGAGTTACATTACGTGCTGGATTATCTCACGGTTCTGCTAGACCAATCCACCGTAATAAAGTAACTTCATCAGGACCATACCTATGCAACTAGCATGGGATAAAAGATATGGAATGCCAATAAGTATAAAAGATATTATTACGAATAAAAACCGATTGTATTACAAGAGAAAAGTCAGACCACAGCCACAAGTTGGCTTGTTGGTCACCTTATTCTAACAACAACTGGTATCCAATACCCAAGAAGCATCATTAACAGAAAGGTTAACTTCAACAAAATACATACCTAAACTTTTCAGGCTTGCAAGATATTCCTTGCAATTCCTCTTCCAGTGACCTGGTTTGCCGCATTGAAAGCAATTGTCATCAGCTTGAAAGTTAACCTTCTTCTTACCGTTGTCCTTTGTATTCTTGTTGGTCTTAGAGGAACTATTTCCTGTCCACTTCCTTTTCTTTGGCTTTCTAGCCTTTGATTTGGAAGAGGATCCAACAAGCATGACCGGCTTATCCTTTATTATGGTGGATTAAGTCATCTTCAACATGTTCAACAACTCAGGGAGACTATTATCAATGTTATGCATGTTAAAGTTGACAACAAATGTGTCAAATCAGGGAGACAAAGACTGCAACAAGAGGTCCACATAGAGCTCATTATCTATAACGACTCCAAGGGATTCAAGCCTTTCAATAGAAGCTATCACCTTCAGCCCATGGTCTTGGACTGAAGAGACCGCAGTCATACGACACCTGGAAATCTCCTTAGATATCTGATATCTCTCTTGTCTTTTTCTCTCACCATACAACTCTTGCAGGTGAAGAAAGATCTCAGAAGCATTATCTAAAGCCTCATTCTGCCTCTGTAACTCATTTGTCATCGATGCCAGCATGTAGCATCGAGCTTGCAGATTGTCATCACAATGACGAATATATTCTAGGGAAAAATATTATTTGCCACCTGTACTTGTAGCATTTTTATGGTTTGCAACCTAATGTTTTTTTTGTTGATATTAACAACCCAAAGTATGCGGGTTTTGCTCTTTGCAACCTTCAGGCTATTTTTCATTCAAAAAATGGTTGAATCGAAGCACGTAAACCTTATGACTTATAACCAATTATTATGTTGGGCAATGTTTTCATGTTTTAGAATGAGGCCTGAGGTTTACGTGCTTCGTTTCAACCATTTTTTGAATGAAAAATAGCCTGAAGGTTGCAAAGAGCAAAACCCGCATACTTTGGGTTGTTAATAACAACAAAAAAAAACATTAGGTTGCAAACCATAAAAATACTACAAGTACAGGTGTCAAATAGTTTTTTTCCTTATATTATACATACTCATCTGATGTCTTATCCTGAGGCTCTGGAGGAGGCGCTTTGTCAAGTAAATAGGCCTTCTTCTTAAAGTTAAGGACAATCTTAAGGTTTCTCAGCCAATCAACGAAATTTGGACCAATTTGTTTGTTTTGATCAAGTATGGATGCAATTGGATTTTTAGCCATTTTAGTAGAGTTATTGTTTCACCCAAAAATATGACAATGCCTGAACCTTACGCTTTTCCCGACATGCACACACAAACACATCAGAAAAGGACCACCGGGGGTTTTCTGGTGGAAACTTCTCCGATGCTTAAGTCAGAAAGCGTATAGAGTGTTTCTGGTGAACAAAGCAAGGAATGCACAAAGAATGACATACCTTTCTCAGCCTTGGGGCTGAGGTATTTATAGTTTTCCTCAGTGGGGACCCCTCCTGGGATCTCGGAAACAAAGGCCGCGAATCATGGGCCGTTAATCAACAAACTCTGACAGGTGGTCCCTCCTGTCCCCTCAGTGGATGTCAGGATGCTAGGTCTGCCCTGATCCAGCTCTCTCTTTCTATTCCAGGTCAGGACATCAAGCCTTCCTTGGTGCAATTCTCTAAGGGACATTTCATAGGAAAACTCCTACAAGGTCAGGATAATTCCGAGCCGCGGTAATTATAACTCCAACATCTGCTCTGTCTTTAAGGGATCCAGGTCATACCTTGACTGGGACTGAGCTGGCCTGATTTCCATTCTCTTCCTTGGGTTATCTCAAATCAGATCTACCCCAATCCGGGCCTGACTTATTTATGCCCCATCAACTCCTCCCCCTGAAATAGTTGGGGTAGAGTTGTAGAACTCTAAAAACCTTTTGAAATAAATGCGGTCCCACACCTTTATTGTTTCTCGTACTCGCACGAATCCCTAGAAATATGCCTTGCGACCAGGCCTAATCATTGGCATTAGTGGTGTCGGCCCACATTCCCAAACGGTTACCACACCCGCATGTCTTTCCAAGTACTGACAAGTCCGCGGCGCGTGACCTACCCTAAGGCGGTTGGCTTTCCAGCTCACCACCTAGGGTATTGTTCACCTACCAGCACTAAATGCGGGGATCCCATCAAATCCTGCTTTTCCGCGATTTTTGTTTTTTGAATTTATCCCCTTGTCTTTTATTCCCGTTGGAATCTCCCTCTCTCTCACTTTCATATTTTCTCTTTTGCAAAAACTCTCGAGTTTTCTTCTTTTCTCTCTAATGCTCCGGCGAACTTTTCGATTCAATTTCTTAGTTCAGTTTCTCCGGTCACCCCTCGTAGACCAGGTACCTTCCTTAGTCTTTTACTCTTTTAATTTTTGATAATGTCATCATCCGCTCCTCTCGCCGATGTTCCTTTAGCTACTTCTCCCTCTCCGGTAGTGAGAGACGAATCTTCCTCTCCGTCCGCCGCTCCAGAGGCGGCGGTAATTTCTTCGTCCTCCCCGTCTGTCACTTCAGAGGCGGCGGTGGAATTCTTCATCTTCGCCGCCGGCGATTTCTTCATTCTCGTCGTCTGTCGATCCAGAGGCGGCGGTGGTTTCTTCATCTTCGCCGTCTGCCGCTCCGGAGATGGAGGCGACCACTTCATCCTCATCTGGACTAGAATACCCTCCGCCCATTCCAGATCATCCAAAGGTCACCTCTATCTTTAGTGACAGATCCATTGAGGAATTCCTCCATAAGTATAAGTTCCCTGAACAGTTCAATCCTCTCAGCCCTTCGACGGGCATCCTGGCATGTCAAGCGCCGGCTGGTTGGTTGACTTTCTACGTCGACCAATTTCAGGCGGACTTGCGCCTCCCGGTAAACCCTCTGATGCTAGAAATTGCCACTATGTACAAAATCCCCATCTTTCAATTCATTCAGAATCATGGTATGTTATAATTTGGCCATGCATTATGCTGGTCTGGATCCTACAGCTCATACCTTCTTTCAGCTTTTCCAAGCGAAGAGCTCTCCTTTAATTAAGCAAAATCGAGCAGACCTGGTCTTCACCTTTACTACTTCTTTCTTGTCGTTTGGCAGCTCTCCCTTCTCTAGATATGTTTTGATAGGGTTGTCGCCAGTCCTGTCTAACTTCCTCTAGGGCGTGTACCTCCTCTTCCCCAAACTCCAGGTATGCCATTAACAGGGTGATCATCCTCTCCCGGCAGTCTGTTGCCGAACTGGCTACTTTGTCTAGGCAATCGGCCCAGCCATTTTCTTCCCTAGGGAATTGATAGACTATCAATGAGCACATGCCATTTTCGAACTACCAAAATTGGGTTAAGTATTTTTTCAGATGTTCCTCTCTGGTTTCGAATTCCCCATTTACTTGTTTGCATATCAACTACGAGTCGACCTTGGCACACACCCGCTCTGCGCCTAGGTCCTGTACCATCCACACTCCTCGCAACAAGGCCTCATACTCTGCGGCATTATAGGAGAGAGGATAATTCATGCGGATAGCGTATTCCGTAGTGGTTCCTTCTGGTTCTATCAGCATAACTCTTACACCACAACCGAGGTTCTTAACAGAGCCATCGGTGTAGATCGTCCATTCTTTCACCTCTTCAGAAGGGCCGGACATTTCTTGCATAAAGTCGACCAGCGCCTTAATTTTAATTGTCGTTCGCATCTCAAAATTGATGTCGAACTCACTGAGTTCGATTATCCACTTCACTAGGCATCCCGAGGCCTCTGGATTGTCCATGATTGACTTCAAGGGTAGATTAGTTCTGACCACAACGCTGTGTGAAAGAAAATAAGGGCGTAGCTTACGGGCGGTTCCGACCAGAGCAAGCATGGCTCGCTCCAATTCTACATAACGCAGTTCCGCCTCATGCAAGACCTTGCTCCAATAGTAAACCGGTTTCTGCGCTTCTCCTTACTCCCTGATCAGGATCGTGCTAATCGCTTGCTTCCCCACTGACAAATACAAGACCAAAGGCTCCCCTGAACAGGTTTTGTAAGCAAGGACATGTTGGCCAGATACTCCTTCATCTTTTGAAATGCATCCTGGCATTTGTCATCCCATTGAAACCAAGCTCTTTTCCGTAAAGCTTGAAAAAATGTTAGGCTCTTCTCAGTTGAACGTGAGACAAACCTACTCAAGGCCGCTATTCACCCATCCAAGCATTGCATTTCTTTAACATTTCTCGGAGGGTGCATATCCATAATTGCCCGAACCTTTTCAGGATTAGCTTCAATACCCTTCTCTATCACCATGTAGCCCAGGAATTTTCCAGCTCTTACCCCGAACATGCATTTTTTAGGGTTGAGCTTCATTCTGTACCTTCTCAGGGTATTAAAGGTCTCCTTTATGTCCCCCACGTGTGAAGTCGCTTTCACACTTTTCACCAGCATATCGTCCACGTAGACCTCCATATTCCTCCCAAGTTGATTCTTGAACATGTTTTCCACCAACCGCTGGTACGTGGCTCCCGCGTTCTTAAGTCCAAACGGTATGACCACATATCAATATGTCCCTTTCGGGGTTATAAAAATAACACGCATTTGATCTTCCTTGGCTAACCGGATTTTGTGATAGCCCTGCGAGGCGTCCATCATACACACCCCGAAGTGGAATCGACCAGCTGGTCTATCCTCAGCAACGGATAGTGGTCCTTGGGGCAAGCTTTGTTAAGGTGACGAAAGTCTATGCACATCCGCCAGTCTTCCTCTGTCTTGGGCACTAAAACTGCATTGGGGAGCCATTCTGGAAATTGTATTTCCTGAACGTGCCAACCTTTCAAGAGCTTATCAACCTCTGCCTCAATAATAGCCTCCTTCTCTGGCCCAAAATTGCATTTCTTCTATTTGACTGGCTTTATTGCCGGGCTAATGTTGAGGCGATGTTCAACCACTTCTAGATCAATCCCGACCATATCTTGGGGAGACCAAGCAAATACATCCGCATTATCTCGTAATAATGCCACCAAACCTTTCAAAACTTCAGGGCTGAGGGTTGTCCCAACATGGAGGACTCGACTGTCATCCCCTGTGACTACCTCCACAGTCATTAAGTTCTCTTTTCTCTCAGTCAGTTTAGGTCTGTCCTCTGTTCGAGCCCTCTTGGCCTGTCTTTCCTCTTCACTTCGCCTAATGCTCTCTACGTATGTCTGCCACGATGCATACTGATCTCCTCTGGCTTCACCTACTCCATCATGAATGGGAAATTTCAATTTCATGTGGTAAATCGAGACCACCGCTTGAAGTTTGATCAGAAAAGGTCTTCCCATCATCACATTATAAGAGGAAGCTGCGTCTACCACCAAGAACCGGACTGTCTTGGTGTGTCTAAACGGCTCGTCCCCAATGTAACCAAAAGGTTAACTGCTCCAAAGGGTTTCACCGCACCTCTTGCAAATCCTACCAATGATGTTGTGACCTCTTCCAACTCCACATCCAAGTTCATCTTCTTGAAGCAGTCGTAGAACATGATGTCCGCCGAGCTCCCTGTGTCCACAAAGATACGTCGGACACTATAATTGTCTATGGTAGCCGCAATGACCAAAGCGTCCATATGAGGAGCTAGGATCCCGTCCTCATCCTCTGATCCAAAGCAAACATTTGGACTCGGCGCTACCTGTCCAACTTCTTTTCCCTTTCTCATCAAGTCCCTTGCAGCGCGCACATAACTGTTTTGGGTTCTTCTAGAGTGCTCATCCCACTCGCCCCCTGTGATCATCTGAATCTCACCCCGTATGACCTTGGCCTGTTCATTACTTCTTTCCCCATTTTACCTGTTATCCTGCTCATTCTTACTCTGCCGGGGTCGATCATTACTGCGGTAGCCAGACCTGGACTCTTCCCTTTTCATCCGTATGTACTCCTTAAGGTGCCCAACATGCACCATCCTCTCCAACTCATCCTTAAGATGGGTAAATTGGTTCGTATCATGGCCTTACTCATTGTGATACCGACAAATTCGGTCAGACCTTTCTTTCCTAGGCTTCTGCGAATAAGTTTTAGGCCACTTGAGGTCCGGATGCCTCTCTATTGCCTGCAAGATTTCCCCCTGCGGAGTCGCCAGTGGCGTATACTTGTCGAAGCGAGGTCTTCCACCAGACAAGTCTTGCCTGGCTCTTTTTACTGGTGCTCTCTCCTCCCTATCATATCTCTCTCTCTAATTCTCTCCTTCCTCTTTGATTTTCAGGGCCTCCTCCAGATGAATATACTTTTCTGCCCTTTCTAAAATTCACCAAATTTAAGCGATGGCTTTACAACCATCGACTGAAAAAAGTCTCCTCCCCTGAGGCCTTGCGATAGCGCGTTCAATAAAAGCTCCTCGGACGCAGAAGGTAACTCGAGCTTTGCATTGGTAAACAGGTTGATATAAGCACACAGGCTCTCGTTCTCTTTCTGCTTCAAACTATACAGCTCGAGCGGTATCTTCTGGTATTTTTTGCAGCTACTGAACTGATGCAGGAAGGCCGAGCTGAACTCATCAAAGTTGCTGATAGAGCGTGGTGGTAGCTGACTAAACAAGAGCTGGGATGACTTAGTGAAAGTCATGGGGAAGACCCGACACATGACTGCATCCGAGAACTTTTTCACTGCTGCAATTTCGAAATGGCTGAGGTGATCCCACGGATTTGTTCTTCCACTATACTCGAAGCCCAAGGATCTATAGGAAGCCGGCACGTCATCGCGCATGACCTCCTCAGTGAACGGCGTGCCTCTTAGCGTCGGCACCATATCGGCACTCACCATTTCCATTTGAACTCCCTCACCTCTTTCTGCAGGCTCTGCATCTGCTTAGCAAGGCCTGGATTGGCCTGACTCAACATTTCACTATCGGAGGTAGAGAAGTGTTCTTCCCTATCTTGGAGGGGGGGCCGATCTGTGCGCTGATTGCGTAACGGTTCCGTTTCCACTAGAGGAACTGTCCGATCTGGCCGTGCGCCAGGCGGCGGCATTAAGATCTCCACGAATTTCTTCTCCACGGCTACTTCCATGGCTTTGCCGATAAGTTCAGACAGCTGCTTGAGGAAATTTTTGTTCAGTGACCCGCCATCAGAAGGCGTAGACCCGCCAGGGGGGGTGGCACGGTGCCTGATCCAGTAGCTACAGACGGTTCCATTCCCTCTGGCCTCGTCGCTGATGGACCTATTGGCCTTGGCATGCCCCATGCCGCGGCGGAGCTAGGAGTTCCACCTAGTTCCCCGACCAGATTCCGCCGTAACTCGTCTGAAGCCATTCCAAAATCTCACATCTTAGCTCAGAAATTTCCCACAGACGGCGCCAATTGTTTCACCCAAAAATATGACAACGCTTGAACCTTGTGCTTTTCCCGACCTACACACACAAACACATCAGAAAAGGACCACCGGGGGTTTCCGGTGGAAACCTCTCCGATGCTTAAGTCAGAAAGCGTATAGAGTGTTTATGGTGAACAAAGCAAGGAAAATGCACAAAGAATGACATACCTTTCTCAGCCTTGGGGCTGAGGTATTTATAGTTTTCCTCAGTGGGGACCCCTTCCTGGATCTCGGAAACAAAGGCCGCGAATCAGGGGCCGTTAAGCAACAAACTCTGACAGGTGGTCCCCCCTGTCCCCTCAGTGGAGGTCAGGATGCCAGGTCTACCCTGATCCAGCTCTCTCTTTCTATTACCGGTCGGGACATCAAGCCTGCCTTGGTGCAATTCTCTAAGGGTCATTTCATAGGAAAACTCCTACCAGGTCAGGATAATTCCTGATCCGCTGTAATTCTAACTCCAACATCTACTCTGTCTTTAAGGGATCCAGGTCATACCTTGCCTGGGACTGAGCTGGCCTGATTTCCTTTCTCTTCCTTGGGTTATCTCAAATCAGATCTACCCCAATTCGGGTCTGATTTATTTATGCCCCATCAGTTATCTACAAAAATAAACGAAGTAGAAAATGTGTGAGTTATTGGAAAATTATATTCATTTAACATAAGGTCTATAATATTAAATGTCTCCCACTATTTTATTCAAACTTTATTAACCCCATAATAAAAATTCGGAAAATCAAATTTTCTTAGAGGGATTGAAGTCCAATATAAATATTTCACATCCCAATAATATGAGCCCATGAAAAATTCATGTAGTCAACTCTTTGACAATTGTATCAATATACAACCTTCAAGTGTATTTTGCCTCACTATTTCTCATACACCCCAATATTATGAGCCAATATGGTATTAAGTGTCAAACATAACCCATCAAACATTCGTGTAGATGGAGCATCAAGATGTCCCACGACTCGTGGACAACATAAAGATGAGTCCACCCCACGAGCATCTCAATGCTTGGTAGAGATCACAGCTTTCCAACACAAGATCATCCCACGACTCATGGCCAGTGACCAAGTGCGGTAGCAACGTCATGTCTTTTAAATAAAAATATGTCCAACAAAACTTGTCCATTTTATTTGATATAGAATTAATAAAAATTAAATTCTTTTAAGTTTCAAAAATTTGGGGTTTACTTTGCAAGACCTCATCAACCTAAATTACTAGGTGATTTTTTTTATTTAATTCATTATTCATCAAATGAAATGCAAGCATAAAACATTAAATAAATCTAACATGCATCCTATGCAAAAAGCGGTGGGATGATCATGGCCAGAATATGCGACCTATTTGAGCCAAAAATGGGTCTAGGTTAATCTAAGGGATAAAACAAATAGAACTACTTCTATTACATTTTATATATGAAAACTCATAAAGCATGTGCCTTGAATCATCTATTCTATTACAACTTGTAGAATTACCCACACAGCCGTGGGCTTCCACATCGAACGTCCTCGAACCATAATTTGAAAACCTTACCACCTAGTCTACTCTCGATGCAGAATTTGGAACTTTTACAAATAATAGAATAGGAGGCTCGCAGGGCCCAAAAACCCAAAGATAAAAACATACAATAACATTGGTTATAGGACCATGATCATCCCTAAATAAGTCATGCCAACATTCATCACATGAATTTAAAGCATATAAATTTACAAATATCAACATAATTCATTTTAGAATAAGTCTAATATGCGAAACTCAATGTTATATGCAGACACAATTTGGTTAAAATGAAGGGAAAATTGATTTTTTGGTCCATTACATTGTCCACTTTCCAATTTTGAACCAAGATATTGTCCAGCATCAAAACACATACACGAAGTTGGCAAAATAATCAAAAAAGGTCAAAAATTATCATATTCGGGCCGAATTGCTGATGTGGCAGAATTATTTATTTTCTTATCATTTTTTATTTATTTTTAAATGTTAGATGGAGGTAAAAAGTCAATTTTGCCCTTAATAATCTTAAAATTACTCAGCCATGGGGATTCTATCTTTGGTTGGTACACAATTGAGATGATTAACAGGCTTATGTGTCTATGATACCCAATACAAGTGAGAAAGTGAGAATTGAGTAAAGATCTAGATAGATGGGTGAGAACTGAGCAAGAATATACTTAGAAATCAGTAAAACTCACAAAATAAAAAATAAAATTACTGCAGTTGAGGTTTTGCTAGGAGAAAAAAAATGGAGGATTTTAGAATTGTTAATCCAGTTCCTGTAAAGTTAGTAATGATTTTAGGCAAAAGCAAAAAAGGCTTTCCGTAATTAGATTTGCTGTGGTAACATGTTCAATGTTTCAAGGCGGATGCACAAAGGCAGCAGATTTTACGGCCTGAAAATGATCTGTTTTTCATTTTATTTTTGCTTCTTTTGCACATATGTGTAAGAATCCATGGATGCAAAAAGCTTTTGCATTGTGTGTGTGAAATTAGTTGAATTTGCCAAGAAGTTGGTGTTGATTTAAGCCTAATTGCCTGACATTTTGTTTTTTACGGCATTGAGGTTCCTGGCATGAACAGAGCGGTGGAGGTTCGGAAACCGCCCGTCGCTGCCGATGTCTCAGTTTTCGAGTTCGAATCGGTGGCAGCCTCCGCCGATAAGGTGACGCTGGTCGGGTTCTCCGACGCTACCACGGATCCACCACCATCGCCTGCCGATATTTTTTCCCGAGCCCAACCAATCACCATAGACAGCCACAAAAACCGAATGAAATTTCCAACCGTCCCGAAACTCAATCCATCGCCACCTGCCGATTCCCTTTTACCCGAAACCACCACTGCCGGCCACCGGCCGCACGTACGGACCCAAAGTCAGGTCCTCGCCACCGTACCACCATCTCTACTTGTCGGATCCCAGTCAACCACCCTATCAGCAAACCACAACCACCGCCTGTGACCATATCCACCACCACAGACCCAAACCCGTCAGCCGATTCTGACCCGTCAGCCAAGTTCCGACCGCCACGCTGCCGAACGCCACCCCAAAGCCGCGGTCGAGCACCGCCGTCAAGTCGAGCTCG
>BMAC01000066.1:1750327-1765152 GCA_014905375.1 Phtheirospermum japonicum
AATTTCTAATTTAGTATAAGTTGTTAAAGATCTTCCTTTAAAACCCTTAATTAATGTTAAGTACTTATGTTGACTTATTCAAATAAGTTGACTTTAATTTTCCCTCCATTTTACTAATTTCAAATAATTAAGTTTTTAATAAGTTAATTAGTTTAAATTGATCGTTTTTAATATAAGCTTTAATTTCCTTTAAATRTTTTAATGTTTTTAAATCTTAATTTTCAATTTAAATCTTAGTTATGGAAACCGAAAAATGATTATCGCTTTCTAGGGTTAAATTAGTTTAAGTAAAACCGACGATAAGAACGATAAAGAAAACCGAAAGCCGATCACATCCATCCTCGAGAGACACGACTCGGGACAACTCACCGCACCTACAGTCGACTCCGTACTATTGCGGAGACGATTTCTAAAGCGTCGAGAAATCTTCGATCACCAGACGTCCGCAAGTCCTCCCACGCCTTTTTATATTGTAAACCTGGGACATACTAAAGGAAAAGACTGGCCCATTTGGTAACTTTCACGGACGCCCTCACTAAACTAACTGAATCTGAACTAGGATTCAGAATTGATAGAAACAAAAAAGTTTAGGGGAAAAGAGATAAACCTCAAGTATAGGTCTCAAGCCTAGCTAAGAAGTAGAGCGTATCAAGCCGATGAGCCCAAAACTATCTTAAAAGAGCTAGGCAGCCCAACAACAAAGAGCTTGGAACTATCATAAAAAAAAAAAAGCTAGGCAGACCGACAACAAAGAGCTAAACTCAAGCAGATGAGCTTTGCCATTTGTTGTTCCAATGAGCCATAGTCATGGTGTCGTAGTTCTTTGAAGTATGGAACGGCCCACGGATGGCCCTGTAGGTAGGAGCTGCTACTTTTAGTTCACAGCTCTGCCCGCAAAGTACAACCTTCTTTTTCAATGTGTGGCTGTAAATAAATACAATTAGTATAATTATTTATCAATATAAGCGTTGTAATTATTACAATTGCACTGCATGTTAAACCATCAAGTAGTGTATTTAATCGATTGGGGAAGAAAAATAAAGATCTTGAAATTGAGTAAATACAAAATTACAAAAATAATTTGAAAAAATACAATATTTCTATTCTATGTGTTAAAAATATAATATTGGTAAAACGATCATGCTTTCAGTAAGCTCTATCGAACGTGATGGAAATCAAAAAAATTATTAAGTGACCCTAATAAAATATATTACACATCTTGAAAAATATTTTGCAAACTAATGTAAGAAAATCATATTTTACCTGTATAACTTATCAAAATATAAATTTTTTCTAAATAATTAAAAGCAATAGAATAAATAAAAATATTATTAATTGAATAGAATAAAAATATTTGAAGGAAAAAGTAATTGAATAAATAAAAATATTATTATCTAAGTTTTAGAAACAAAAAAAGAATGTAATCCCTTAATTAGAGACATGTCATACTATAAAAAATTAATGAAGAAATAATTAAAAATCATTATTAGGTTATTTATTTTACTGACTCACTTATTTAAAAAATGTCAGGCTACAAATAATAAATAATAATAAAATAAAATTTTATTATAGTTTAACAGATAGTGTAATTGCAAATGTTATGTCGCTTATATTGACCAATAGTTATACTAATTGTTTGTCGAAAACCACACATTTGCGAGACTTATTATACACATATTTGTGTGCTTTTATTAAATAATGTATTTATATTATTGTGAAGTAATAAAAATATTTAGTTGCATTATATTATTTTTTGCGTGGATTATAATGATTCTTATCTTCGTATGTGTGCATAAAATATTGAACTATTGAGATCCATATATGTAGACAGTTACATGAAAAGTTTGATATTACAGTAAATAGTTAGTTATAAGTATTAAACAATGTTACCTATCAATTTTCAAGAATATATTTCGGTGATTCTTAAGTGGAGTTTTATTACGAAAAATAAAGAATACAAAATAAATTATTAAGTGAAAATATTTTTAACGAATTTCAAAATTGGATCTTATAGCAAACAGCAAATCCAAAAAATCAAATTAAAATAATTTAATTTAATGTTTATTCTTCAGCTCTGGTTTATATATTTAAATTGTGCCTTTTTTTTAGTAGTCGGTCATTCATACATAAAACATTTAATTAAAGCATACAAATACATGTATAATAATTACTTCACATGTGTGGTTATATATTCATTGTAAAGAACGTAAATAATATTTTCACATAATTGTCCAATATAATATTGAATGGGTAGACTAAGTCTTTTATTCTATTCGAAATACAATCACAAATCAATTTCTTGTATAGAATAAATTAATTAAACTTTCCAATTTGTCATTCTTGACTCTATAATTTATCAAAATATAAATTCTAAAAAAATATCTCAAACTAGTTAAATAAAAAATTAATTGGATAGAATAAAAAATAATTTGAAAGAAAAAGTAAATAATAAAAAAGAGAAAAAAAAACACATTTATGTATCCATCTTAGGTGGCCTTTTTTATCTAAATTATAATAAAAAGAAATCTATTAAAAAAAAGAAAGAGGTCTAATCAGGCATCTATCTAGGTAATTTTTTTCCCTCCAAATAATAATAATAATAAAGAAAATTTAATTAAGGTATTTATCCTAAGAAATTTTTTCCTCTCAAATACTCACCATTAATTCTCTTTCTAAACCACTCATTTTTTATTATTATTATTTTTTATTTTATTTTTTGTGTGTGTGTTTGTGTATGGTTTGGGTTTCGGTGAGAATAACTTTGTGGGTGATAAATGAGAATGAACCTCAACCTCTAGATTTGAGAATGATGATGTCATCATGTTTGCTTAATGCCTTTAGATTTATTAATAATAGTTTCATAATTAATTTATTAATTATTATTTTATATTAAAAAATCCAAAAAGAAATCTAATAAAAATATTTTTTCTTTTTTCTATATTTTTTGGTTATTAAGATTTCGATAATTTATACTATGCAACTTCTTATGGTGTGCGCATGAACTCAACTACTATTATGCATAAATATTAAAATTACGTATAATATCATTAACCAACTTAATATGCACATATTGTTAGAGAAAATGCACAATAGTGTAGTGAAAATGAAAAATAGTGTAGTAAACATGCTCGATGGCCATTAAACTTTCATCATTAGTTCCATTTCATGCTCATTAGTGCTACTAGAAATGCAAAATAGTATTAGTGAATCTGCACAATAGTGTTAGTAAAAATTGAATCGGACTTTTTACACTTACTTTTTTATTAGAAAATTTATTCGCAAGAGAACGGAGTAATTGTAAGTGGAAAGCTTGACTCGAGTCGAATCTCTCGTGGAAGACTAATCAAAAGTAATTTTCTGTTTGATTCACGGATCAGAAAATAAGAAAGAAGCTACGCTAAATACGTGATCAAATTTTAGTTTGTAAAGATGTAATATCAAAGACGGTTATTTAATTGACGAGAAACAAAATCGACAACTTTGAAAGTATTAATAAAATGGAGTTCTAGGGATCTAGAATCGTCTCCACGATCAATAGGCATTTGATCGAACACTTAATATACAAGTTGAGGTTGTCAATCCCAACTTGTAGATTAAACTCCCAACAATGCCAATTGATGGTTCTAAACTCATCTAAGTACTAGACCATGAATTCTAACCAACAATCATCAAGAAATCCAATAACATAAACTTAAAACAAGCATGGACAGGATTAAAGCTAAAAAAAGCTTGAAAGAATAAAACAATAGAAAATAAGCTTTGAATAGAAATAATTATTATCATATGAATTTCTAACAATTATATAGCATAAAACCATGAGAAATGCAAGAAACACAACTACAAATCAAGAACATCACAAACCTAACAAGAAAACACATAATCAAAGCAAACAAGTAATTAGGATAATAAAAGAAAGGAAATGAAAGCTTATTAATAAATAATGGAGAGTTTCATCGTTCAAATAAGGAAATACAAGAATTGAGACTAAGCTACGTCCAACATCCGAGCAATGCTCAAGAATCTATATCCTATTAAAAACTAAAAAGCTGGAAATTGAATGAACAAAGTGAAGAGAAATGAAGAACATTATTGGGCATTCAAACCCTAAGGGATTCAAAGCTTTGATTTCTAAGGAGAAAGGTTATATTTATAGGGGTGAAAGTGTGGAAAAATAGGCATTTTGCCTAAAATGGTCTGACCACCAATGCTGGAAAATAGCCCCATCGATGGAGCGTCGATGGTATATCGACCGGGCGTCGACGGCGTATCGATTGGGCGTCGATGGCACATTGATTGGTGGTTGTACTTCGTGGTTCCGAGTCATGTTTTCGTCAAATTGAGCCAGCTGTATTGTCATGTTATCCTAAAACAAAGAAAAGCAAAATAACATAAAAATCTACAAAAGGTAAAAGAGAAATACCAAAAACACTAAAAAGATGATAAACGCTACGAAAACGCAAAATAAGGAAAAAGATGGATAAAATGCGACTAAAACCCAGCTGAAGCACACAAAACAAGACACGGAAACATACAAAAATCACACACAAATATGTACAAATAAACTCCCCCACACTTAAATTTTTGCTTGTCCTCAAGCAAAACCGAGACTAGACAGCCCAATGAACTAAAACTTATGCATTCAAATGATTCGAGGAGTTATGCATTAAATCCATTGGAAACTCAACTAAAAGGACGACATGATACGTTGATATAAGAGGTTTAGATTCCCTTATGACGCCTAAAAGTAATGTGTTACCCTTCATGCACGTCCCCCATTTATGCTCGGCCAAGATATATTTACGCTCAAACCACTAAGTCGGCACCCTACTAGTTCAATCAACTATGCACCTCTTTAACAATAAAATTTAAAAAGTAAAAATAAAAATCCGTACAAGGCTTGAACGACTTATTATATATACATCACTTGTACAAGGAGTTCTCTTCTTGTACCATTTTTTTCTTTTTCTTGAGTTTTCTATTTTCTCTAATTTTTTTTATGAGTACCCATAGGGGTAAGGTACTACACGAACATGATTACCACTGAAAAAAAGAGAGTTCATTGACTCGAATCTCATGTTGCTAATGCAACTTATAATACTTTTCGATAAGCAGATGGAGTTTTTTAACGTCACCAAAAATAAAATGAAAAACTTTACAAAAAAATCCTTAGAGGGTATTTGAAAATAGGGCTGGTAGAGAGTATTTGACTCTTATAATGAAACACGAATGGAATAAGATCAAAACACTTCATGGGTTTCTTACACTTCATGCACATCAATAACACTAATGTCGAACAAAAGTCTAAACACTAGTGCAGAAACTGCATTCTAGAACAGAACATCCTAGTGCATCCAGAAGGGTATTTAAAATACTATTTTGGATTAGACTTTTTAGAACGGTATTTGAAATTACCGTTCTGGATAGATGATTTTCCAGAACATTATTCAAATACCGTTCTGGAAAGTATACATTCCAGAACGGGTATTGAAAAACCGTTCTAGATTATGAGTCAATCCAGAACGGTATTCAAATAACGTTCTAGAAAGTCTACATTCCAGAACGGTAATGTAAAACCGTTCTGGAAAGTGTACATTTCAGAACGTTATTTGAATAACATTCTGGAATTTACGTCAATCCAAAACGGTTTTTATAATACCGTTCTCGAAAGTCTTATCCAATTTAATACCGCGTAAATGAAATTTTTTGTCGCCCATATTTCTACTTTCCAGAATGGTATTTTTAAAACCATTCTTGAAAGTCTCTCGATACAGAACGGTAATTAAAATACTTTTCTTGAAAGTCTTTTCCAATTATTAAGATATTAAATTAATAAAAATAAAAACAAAATAATTATAACTACTCCCAACTAGCCCTCGTCTTCTCTCTATTTCCTCCGCCTTCTCTTCCAACCAGCGCCTCGTCTTCCTCCTCTCTCCGCCGCCGCCTTGAGCGGCAGCCACCACCTCCTCATGATGGCCTCCATCCTGTCCTCCCCATATTCACTCCTGAAAGTGGACGGAATTTCGTAAAAATGGGCTCCGATCCCCATTTGAGCAAAAATGGCAAAACACCGGCCGGCGTCCTTCCGGCCAAATTGGATGTGCACCAACCTTCCCCACATCTTGTTGATGCTAACCCAGTTAGTAATTTTAAAAAATGAACTACAATTGTGGCCAATTCAAGAACTTCTTCCGCCGATCCCCTTTCGAAGTGAAATCGATTGAGTATCTATTTCTTAGTACTTGTCAATACTATGACTTTGGTACTGTTATATCTTTTTGTTTTTTTGTTTCTTTTTTCCAGTTTTTTTCATTGGTAGAGACAAGCATTAGGTATTCGGAATATACACAAAGATGGCAAATAGTTTTGGTGATATTCTCTCACTCCCCCAACAAGGTACTCTCTTTCTCTTTCTCATATTTTACGCTTTCGAAATTGAATAGAGATTAAACTGAATTTGAGCCTTTTTTTTCAATGATTTAAAGCCAGTGATAGCTTATTCTTCTAAGATTTGGAAATTAAGCAGTGGCGAGCCGATGCACTCTGAGAGTGGGTATTGGCGAACTAAGCTCGATGGTAAAATTAAAGTTATTATTGCTCAGAGCACTGGTCTCATTGAAGTTCAGGTACTCCGTCGTTTATTTATTTATTTATATTTATTTCTTCCTATAGTACAATGTCTCTGATTGGGTTATTCAAGTGAAGTGTGTGTGTGTTTCAGCCATTATGTTCTTTTCCTGCATATTCCAATTTATTATTCTTGCATTTATCAAAGAAGAATAAAAATACCTAGTCTATGGGTTTTAGGCCATTAATTGCCTGATTCTGTAAATTGTAAGTTTGGTGATATATGGTCCAAAATATACATATGCATTTGTTGTAACATTTATTGCAATATTGTATGAGAAATAGTAGAGATTAATTATAATTTGCATTCTGTAATTAGATGCAAGTCTCTTTGTTGTTACTGAGAAGTGAATTCAAACTAATTTGCACAATTCACTTCATTTATCATTCACGTTCTGAAATTGATTAAATGGCTGATAGGTATGCCAATGTGTTTTTGTTATTAGAAATTATATGGAAATAGAATTAGCTAGTGTCTAAGCATGAAGTGAGTTTCCTTTCATCCCCTGTAAAACTCATTTGTTTGGGTTTTGGGAATTATTCCTTTTTCTTTATTTATGGTTCTATTTCGAGGATTTCCTATATGAAATCATCTCTTCTATTTCCTTGTCTCTTATGAAAACATGCAGATTCGTGTAGTTTTCTCGAGTATTTTTATGTTCTTATAATGTATGTGTTGTTGCTACTTTACTCTGCAAAAAGGGGACTATGATGCAGAACAGAGAAGTGTGAAGCTAAATAGCGCACTCGTCGGGAATGCTTCCAAGGTAAATAATATTACAGAGTTTTGTTGGCTTTTTTGTTATCTTGACTTAGTATATTCGCATTATAAATATTTATGGCGTCATACTATTAGAAAATATATTCTATCCCCTAATAGATACTGAACCGAGAAACTTGGTCTGTTTTATTTTTCATTTTTTTTAATGTGCTGCGTCTTTTGAGGATATATTCTTTCAATTTTTGATGGATGATTGAGACTTTTGAATGTCTTCAAGAAATATGACACTTACGAGAAAAGTATGGTAGGTATGCTGCCCAAGTATTAAAACTTGTTTTAGACTTAGAGTCCTGCTTCTCGAATTCCTGACCACTATATGATAAAGTTCTGAAGATAAAAAAAGTTACAGCTGAACCTTATTTGATTAAGTGCCTAATAGCCCATGCTTCATAATTGATTTACTTCCTGATATTTTATCAAGTAATGGCGTTCAATGGTGTATTGAATACAAGGATGACAATATGTTGTTTTTTTTTTGCATTGACCAGAGACAGTTTCTTAGCTATAACTTCTGCGTCACTTCAGGTGTTTCCCGAGGGAAAGGTCAGGATTTATTTCTTAAAGCTTTCTATGAAATAAACAACCTAACCAAAGCATCTAACCACGTCACTTCATCAAGGTTCCAACCAATATCAATCCACATGACTCAAACCATATACACAAAAAAGCATACGAAAGAAATTACTAAATAAGGACAACCCACCTCACCCCCCCCCCCCCACACACACACTCTTAAGCCATGCAATGGCCCACATTGCACATAAAACAAAAAATAAAGTTCAGTAAATGGGAAGAGAGAGAGAGAGAGAGAGAGATAAGTCCCTATAATCATGCTTGTGATGATGAGTAGAGCATGAAGTGACATCCAACGGGTGGTGGAGTCGAGAGGAACCTACAAAAAGGGGTAAGTGGGGAAAAAAAATACAAAAGACTCGAACATAAAAATAAAAATATCAAAATGTACAAAAGAAAAATATTTTTGTATTTTTTCATTTTCAATTTTTTTTAAAGAACACAAGAGACCAAAAGACTCAAACAAAAACAACAAACATAAAAATGTACAATGGAAAAAAGAAATTTAATATTTATAATTTATTATATATATATATATATATTTAAAATTTTAAAATTTTTTGGTAATTTTTATTTGAAAACAAGATAAGAAAGAGGAAGAACTATTGTTGGATTCCTGGCAGCGATTCTACGGTTAGCTTTTGGTGGGATAGTCTCGGTTACTCCATTGCTACCCGCATTGGTATTCCTGAGATTCTTAAGCCTCGCTTTTCTCAGACTATCACTGATTACTTCTTCTCTGGGGTTTGGCACTTCACTGAGATCTTCCTCATCATTTATACTAACATCGTCATCGACATCCTTCAGTTTCCCATGGTCCCTCACACTGAGGATAAGCGTGTTAGGTCTTTCTCTCAAAAATGGAGATATCTCTACCAAGATTGTGTACGACCATGACCATCAGAAGTTTCTTAAAATCTGGTGAGGCGGCTGGATTTAGTCTTCTTACATTCCTGCTCAGCGCTCTATCACTGTTTGGAAAGCGATTTTTAATCGTCTTTGTGTCTTAGACGTGATCCGCAGGTGGGGGTTCATTGGTCCCTCTTTTTGTTGTTTCTGCTTTGCGAGCTCTGAGTCGGTTGACCATATTCTCAGGGATTATCGTTTCCCGCATCACCTTTGGATCTGGATTGAGGATCCTTTCGACATACATCTCCCCCTCTTAGATGGTTTTGCTAATCTTTTTGTTTATATTATGGACTGCCATTTTAGTGCGTAGGTACTATTTTTGTGTAAGGTTGCATTCAATTTGGCGATTTGGACAATCTGGCACCTTCGATGCAATTTCATCCTCAATGGAGTTCTTCCTTCTACCGCGGTGGCTCTCATTCTCATTCGCTCGCTTATATTGAAGTCCTCTGCTTTAGATCACGGAACGATGTCTAACACTATCTCTGACCTGATTTATTTGTGCAAATTGGGTGTCTTTGGTAGGCCCACACCTCCGCCCACCCTCTCCCCTGTAATTTGGTTGCCCCCTTTACTTGGTTGGATTAAGGTGAATACTGATGGCAGTGCTCTGGGCTGCCCCGGTGAGTGCGTCTCGGCGGGTATATTCCATAAGTGTCGGGGCTTTTTGAAAGGTGGTTTTTTGAGATTGTTTGGTCAGGGTTTTGAGTTCAAAGCAGAGTTGGAGGTTGTAATTATTGCGGTTGAGGAGGATGATCTCAGAGGATGGAGACGGATTTGGCTGGAATACGACTCTACTTATGTGGTGGGCCTCTTTGTGAGGCACTGTCTGGATGACCCTTGATGCTTCCCTGCTCGATGGCATAAGGTTATCTTCCTCACTACCTCGATTGAGTTCATGGTTTTGCATGTTTATCAAGAAGGTAATCACATTGCTGGTGTGATTTCTAAATCTGATTCTCCTCGCTACGACTGATTTACTTCGCCCCTGCGTTCCTCTTAGATCTGGTGAACGATGATATTTTGTGTAAAATGGTGTTTCGTTCATCATGATAACTACTTCAGCCCCTCGCGTGGCAACTTAATTTTAGTTCGGCAGAGGACCCTGATAGTGCTACTTTATATATCATGACTTTCTTGTTGTAACTTGATTTTATTTTTGGCCGGCTTGTGTCTTTTAACGTTTTTTGTCACTTTGATCCGCTCTTTCCTCTACTGGCATGGGGAGGGTACTCTTTCCTCTACGAGGGTTTCTCCCACAACGGTGGGTTTACCTCAGGAGGTTTTAGTGAGTCCTGGACAAATGCCTTTAAATATAATTCGTATTTTAATAAATAAAAAAAGAGGAAGTAACATTTTTGAAAAATTCTGAAATAGTAATTTTTTGATTTGTGTACTTTTTTTTGTGAACGGATCATAGTGAGCAGGCAGGGTCTGAGTCGGCGTTGACACTAGTGTCAATTTATGGACTGTCAATGGGTTATACATAGATTATTATCCACATGGGTGTCAATTGATGATCCATCGACATGTTGATAGAGAGTTTCGTCGACACTGGCGTCAATCGACGGATCGTTGATGGGTTGGACAGAGAGTTATGTCAATATTGACATCGATCGATGCGTGCATTATGCACGTGGTAGACATCACATTGACTGACTCATCGATCGATGGGTACTTCTTTTTGCCTCATTTCGCTCTCTTGACCACCATGTTTTGCGCAGAACTTCAGACCTTTTGAAAATGCCTCCGTGTATACATAAACGAACCTCAAACTTCGACCAATCTCCCAAAATATTAAAAATAAGAGAAAAGAAAGTCAAGAACTTGGGTTGCCTCCCAAGAAGCGCTTGTTTAATGTTTGAAGCTCGACGACTTATACGAGCAATGCTATCAGGGATCCAAGAATAGGTGACGATCATGCCAAGCCTTAGTGTTCTCCAAGAGCAACAACGGGCGATGATAATCACCAAGGCGGGCACGGTAAGCAGGTTCTATGATGAGAGAAATTAAAACTTGAACTAGCTTCAGAGTCCAAAAACACGAGTATCGATCACCAAGAAGAGATCGAGAGTTAATCGAAGCGTGGAGCGTTGCTCGGTCACCGAATAATTAGAAAATCAGTCGAACAAAAGGAATGACCATCAACCAATCCAAGCTCTTTCATTTCCTTGATACCCCCCTCAACGTAACGCATAATGCCATGTTCGGGCAAAGGGGAGGGTAATCGGACTCCTTCTCGATTGTCTCTTCTACCATCTCAATCCCAAATTCAAACAATGCTTCAGGTGGCATAAGAAGAGACCCGGCCATCTTAATATTTCCCAAATCCAGCACCACTTCATTATCCTCACAAAGAGCAAGTAAGCTCAATTTCCAACACCCACCGGAATCTCCAACAGCAACACCCCCTACATTCGTGTCCAAAACTTCATCAAAAAGCACAAGAGGGGTGATGCATTCAACTAAATTCCCAATATCAACCACCTTATACACCTCTCCCAAACAAGTATTCAAGGAATTACCAACATCCAATGTAGGATCCACTGCATCAAAAATCGGAAGCTCATCAAAAGTTAGCCATTTCACCTCATCATGGATATCATGACTATTTCGATTCATCATCTCTGTAATAATAGCATCCGTCCATTCATAGTGCTCTTCAAAACTTGGCAAAACTTCAAGAGGTGTATGTGGATGTGCACACCCGACCGAGTAAGGATCATTTTTAAGTGGGAAATCGGGATGATAGTGCATTTGTTGGTTGTGGTTTTGAAGAGGAGGTGGGAAATACTCTTCATAGTTCGGATAGCAGGAAATTGAGTTGGGAGGAGCATAAGAGTCATAGATCGGATGGAAAGAATTAGAGTCGGGTGGAACATACGAGTCACATCCTGTGTAACAAAAAGGGAGGCGGGGGAGCGTATGAGTCATTATTGTTGGGATTATGGAAATTAGAAGTTGGGGCACAAGGATCATTGATAAGCGAGAAATTACACGCTAATTGACGGTTTAATTCCGGTGATTTTATGTGCTTAATATTATCATATATGCTTATTTCTCTCATAATTGTTATTATGATCAATCAAGCACCAATCGTATATTTATTCTCTATTTTGCAGTATTTGGTGCTATATTTATCAAAGGATGTCTCACAAGGAAGTAGAGAAACGAGGATTGACGAATCGACGAGAGAAAAACCAAGAATCCGAATGGTTGCGTCGATAACGCATCGATGCCGAGGATGGATCACGTCAGTCGACGCGATGTGCGGTGTTATGCTGGTTGTGCACGCGTCGATCGACGCTGGGTCGATGCCATGTCGATGGGAAGATGCTGAAGCGTCGATAGAAGGTCTGTCAGTCGACGCAATGTCGACGCTCACTTCTGAAGCAACGATTGGAAGGGCGTCAATCGACGCAATGTCGACACTCACTTATGAAGCGTCGATTGGAAGGGCGTCAGTCGACGCCCATGCAGGACGACGCAGGCGGGTGATGCGCGTCGATGCCGAGGGCTGGTTCGCATCAGTCGACGCTCCGTCGATGCCAAATCGGCCGAGTTATTTTTGGAAGAAAACTTGCGCGGAAAGAAAAAGGATTCCTATATAAACCTGACCCTATTTCGTCCCAGAGACATATACAACATATCCTAGGGTTCTAAGGAGGTCCATAGAGGTTCCAATTCATCCCAAATCATCCATACGCAAGAGAACTTGAAGATTGACGTTCCAAGACGTAAGATTCAAGTTCAACACATCGTCTCTCCTATTTTATCAAGGATTATGTTTGTTTATCTGAACCTTTGCTTTTATTTTCTTAACTCCATGAGTGAGTAAACTTATTATCTAGTTCTAGGGATGTTGAAACCCTCTTGAAACTATGTTTAATTGATTTATGCAATATTGTCTTTCGTTCTTCATATGCGATTGTTTGTGTTGTTCTAATTTTAATTTATGATTACTTAATTCTTAATTTGGCTTGATCACCTAGATTAGGGATTGGTTATCTATTGCTAGAAATAGGATTTCTTCCCGTGTAATTGTCGTAATTACTATTTCCCTGAAGCAACTAATGATTGCGAATCATTAGGGACAACACAACATAGGTTGAATGAACCGAGCTTATGCGTTTATTGCCTAGATTAATATATTTGCCTAATTATTAATGCTGTTGTTGGGTTGAGCCTAGAGAGCTTATTCTAGGTTGTTCAATAATTAGATTCAATTAAAGAGCTTATTTTAATTGAGTAAACGGTAAGGGCAAATTCGAGTAGCAGAGCTTATTGCTACTTAGGGTTTTTAGTCGCATATGATGAATGGATTATGATATTGTGATTGGTTAAACGAGTGAATCGAGGGTGGAAACTGAACTAGAACTAGACCTTTATTATTATTGAGTTCTCCGTTAATTATTTTCTCGCTAGTTATTTGCTTGTTTATTTTATTATTTAATTTAATTCATAATTCCTACCCCTAATTATTTATTTGAATAAAATACGAATCATCACAATCTAACCACACTCCTCGTGGGTGTTTTGCATGTAATTGTGGCATTTTTTCTTGTGTTTCTAGTTAGAGTTTAGCGTTAATTGTAGTAGTTTGAGTCTTATTTTGTTAAGGTTTTATATTATTCTATTGATTTTAAGTTTGAGATTGATTGGTGTGTTGTAATGATAAAATCATGGGGTTTTTGAGTTTAAATTCTTATGATATAGGCGACCAATGGAGTTAGAGTTGCTCTAAGTTGCATTGGGAGGTGTCCAAGATCGAGTCGAGACTTTAAAATCCAAAATCCGTGCCGAAACGAAGAAACCGAGCCAGAAGATGCTGAAACGACTGAAAAGCTACCGATCGAGTGCCCAATCGACTGGCAGTCGATCGACTGCCCACCCCCGGATCGACTGGAATGCTGAAGGATCGACTCAATTCCAGAAACTTTCTCAAAACTGGCTCCTTTCCATGAAGCAGTCGATCGACTGCATGAGGCCCAATCGACAGGTAGTCGATCGACTACCCTCGCCCGAATCGACTGAACTGATCAAGGATCGACTAAATTCTAGAAGATTACCCAAGAATCGACGCTTCTCCAAGCAGCAGTCGATCGACTTCTCACTGTCGATCGACCGCAGTCGATCGACTGGCCAATTGCGGTCGATTGACTGGAAATCCGGGAATCAGCGCGAATTTATGATTTTGCCCCTATTAATAGCTATATAAACCCCATTTTTAACCCCAGAAAAATATCCTCTCTTTCCCCAACTCTTGCATGAGGCTTGGGAATTAATTTTTCTCTCATTCTTCTCTTTAGATCTACTTTCTCTCTCTTAGGGTTTGAGTTATATTTTTCAAGCAAAATCCTTGGGTTTGTAAGCTCAAGATGGATCCAAATACTCCATTGGATTAGTACTCTCATTTGTAATTCAAGCTTGGGATTTCCCTTTTAATTTTAGTAAGCTTCCTTTTAATTTTCATGCTTTGTTCTTCATTTCCATGCATGTTCTTCAATTTATGCATTTTGCCTTAGCTACTTGATTCCATGACGAAACTTGAGATTTGGCTATGAATTATGGATGAGTGACACATCTAGATTGTAGATCAAGCCTTGGATCATCATGACTTTGAGTTTTACTTATGCTTTATTTTGAATTAGGTTTCCATGCATAGTTTTAAATTGAATCCTAGATCTACTCTTCGTTTTTCGTTGTTTTCCTCCAAGTTTTGAACTTTCACGTTAACTTTCCTTGCTCTTTATATTGGTGCTTTCAATTTTAGTTAATATGCCTTATTTAGGATTTCATGCATGGTTGTACTTTGTGCATGCATGGTAGTACATGGTGAAACTATGTTTGTTCTTGCTTGTTTTCATTAATTGCTTGCATTTCAATTATGGGCATACGACCGAGGCATCCGACCAACTTGCTATTTCAATTTCTA
>BMAC01000066.1:1777160-1799660 GCA_014905375.1 Phtheirospermum japonicum
GTAGTAATCAAACCAAAACCAAAACAAAGTCCAAAATAGAGTCCAAACACGAAATCAACGTACGAGGAAAAGTAAATATAAGGTACTCAAAGTCAAATGCAAAACAAGACAAAAGGCCATCAATCTATAATGACGATTGCCTTTCTCTTCCTCGAAGAGCCTTCTTCCCTCGAGGGGTCGTCACTGGGTGGCTTAAGTCTCGGACAGCGAGGAGTGGTATGCCCCAGTGTATAACAACTGTAGCACGCTACTTCATACTCCCCTTTCTCTTTCCCTTTAGAAACCCTTCACGGTTTTCTTTGGGGATTTCTTCTGCCGCTGGTTCACCACCCTCAATATCATCCTCTTCGGGATCTTCTTCAGGTTTCCTCCTCGGGATTCTCTTCGGGGTTCTCCTCGGGGTCCTCCTCTTCTTCCTCTGCGACAACCGCCGAGGCTTCTCCCTTTGACCCTCCAACTTCTTCCTTCGTGGTTTTCGTCTCCTTGGGCACCTCCTCCAATGGAAAAGTAGACAACCACTCTCCCACTATATGGTGGATGAAATTCTCGTAGTCGACTAAGATATAAGGACCGGGAAACTGAATCCTCGCAAGTCTAGTACATAAATAGTCCCCTCGTTGTCTCCATTGCATCGGTAGTCGCTCTATCGTGTGCTGAACTGCCTCGAGGCCAGTAGTGGCACTCCCATCCGCTTTGGCCAAGAGCCACAAACGGTGCTTGGTCAACAAGTAAGACCCCACCGTATCAACCTCCAAAAAACCATAATTCTTGAAAGCCTCCATGCCTTGGAGTGTCATCATACCATTAGCATTAACAACCAATCCCAAGACCAAGCAATCACATCCATAGTATAAATATCCATACCCAATACAATGCAGTTATGAATTAAAATGGAATTTAAATAAATGTTTAAACAATTATAATGAACTTTGGTACCTTGAGGATATCGATGAACGTTCGTCGAGGAGGAATGAAGATTATTTAAGTAACCCAAATATTTATTTTATAAACTTTTTGATTTTTCAAAAACAAAACGAGTCTACAGAACCAATCAAAACCTTGGCTCTGATACCACCTTTGTAACGCCCCGATTTCACTTTAGTTTAAAAATGATTTATATTTTTAAAATAATTAAATATAAAAATCTTGGCGTCACAATAAATGTCTAATTTTCATAATTTAACATAAAAATCAAAAGAAAATATAAAATTTTCAAAAGGTTCAACTTTTACGCAGCGGAAATATATAATAAAAATAACCCAAGACTATCAATTGAAATTGATAACGTAATATTTTATGTCTAAATTGACTTTATTTAAAACATAAAACAAGATTAAAACGTAAAAATCCAATAACCAGAGTTTTCATTCCTCTCCTCGTTTCCCTTTCATTCGATATCTTCATTTGTACCTGAAAAACACGTCGTTGATTTGGGATGAGCTCAACGTACTCAATAGTTACACCGACATTTCCATGCAAAATCATACAACTCAAATATAGCACAATTAACCATAGAATTCGCAAATTTTAACGTCGAAAAACAGTTGACTGCAGCTAAAACGCGGCGAGTTTCCTCGATGACACTTTAGGTCATAGGCACATAAGGCCCCTGGTTTTAATCAATAGGTATAGCACGCCGGGATGAACCCGATGACAACTTTTGGTCACAGACAACTTTAGGTCTACGTCTATATTAGATTTTATAAACATCGAACTTCATGATACACATAGCACGTAGATTTAAGCATGTAAAATTGAACATAGATAAGTCGGTGGTCCCTACCTCGTAAATATGTTGTGGAAAGTCGAGCGATATGCACGTAGTTGAAATCCTAAGTCCCCTTAATGCTCGTCACCTAATAAATTAGAAAATGCATTTAATTAGTATTTTCATATTTAATATTCATACTAATAATAATAATAATAATATAATAATGAAAATATAATAATAATAATAATAGTAATAATAATAATAATAGTAGTATTAATGATAATAATAATAATGATATAATAATAATAATAATATAATAATAATAATAATATAAATAATAATAATAATAATAAAATTGGACTGAAAGTATTTTATAAAATGTGTTTTGGGGCTGGATTGGGGTTATTGGTAATCTGGGTGTTCAATTGAAAAGATGGCTAAAGGCTGGGGGGTCAATTGTAATTTCTGGAAATGGGCTGGATTAAAAGGGATTTCATCCCCACCCTAATTCCCGTCTTCAAAACCCGTCCCATTTCTTCTTTCTTTCCCCCAATTCAGGCGAGAACATGCGGCAGCCCGCTTTCCCCCTTCTCGGACAACGGCGACAGCAGCGAGCAGGCAAACGGCCGGCGTCGCTCTCCCTCTCTCTGCGCCCGAGCGAATTTTAACTCGGGGTCTTGGTAGGTGGGGCGACGGGCACCGGCGGTTGAAAATTGGGGTGGCGACTATCGACGGGCGGACGGCGGAACACAGTGGTGACGGGACTCGACCGCGATTCGATGACGGCGGCGCCTGACCACAGCTGGGGCGGAGGTGGTGACTGAAACCTCGGGGCTGAGATATGGCGTGGGTCGTGGGTTTGGGTTTTTGTGTCGAGTTCGGGCCGTGAACGGGGTGCGCCTGGTGTTGTGTTGAACGGGCGGCCGTGGCTGCAAGGCGGCGTTGAGGAACGATTCAAGAGGCTAGTTGCAAGTTGCCCTCAACACCAAATGGGCGAGCAACTTCTAATTCAGTATTTCTATGAGGGATTATGCCTTACTGATCGAAACATGATTGATGCCACTAGTGGAGGCACCTTGATGGACAAGAAACCGATGGCAGCAAAAGAACTAATATCGAACATGGCAGCCAACTCTCAGCAATTCGGCAGTCGTGATTCTTCATTGAAATCGGTGAATGAGCTGGGTATTGATTCATTACAAACCCAATTAAGTGAATTGAAGTCCATGATGAGTGCGGGAGGAGCTCCAAAGGTTCGACCATTCGGTCTATGCGAAACATTGGAGAATGTAACTGATGACTGCCCACATTTTTACTCAGTACGCAAGGCACACGTGAAAGCCTTGGGAATCGGAAATGGGAAATGGAGGAAGTACGACTCGTACCCCCACACCTTCAATTCGAGATGGGGCGACCACCCTGGTTTTTGATGGAGGGATCAGCAAGGAAATATACAGCAAGGGAATATACCTGGAAATCAAGATCAAGGGCCCTCCCAAGCTCAACAAAGGGGACAAAATTTCCCGAATCAATAAAACAACCAGCAAGGGAAAGAGAACGCATCCCCACAGTTGGATGAAATAGTGAGATCATTAGCGACAAGCGTAAAAGGCCTAGAAACCCAAATGAGTCAAATGGCGGAACACATAGTCAAACTAGAAGCACGAGGCAGTGGCCGATTACCTCCTCAAACCGAGGTGAATCCGAAAAATGTGAGCGCTGTTACGACACGAAGTGGCAAGAAAGTGGAAGGACCGGTCAATCCAATGCTAGAGCCGGAAAATGAAGACAAAATGGAGGAAGAAGACACGGAGCCAAAACATGCTGACAAAGGTAATCCTAAACCTTCTTATAATTTTAGTAACCCCGTTGTTTCTCCTCCTMGGACCGAGCCACTTCCATTTCCATCAAGAATCAAGCGCCAAGCTAAGGAAGACACGGAGAGGCAAATTGTAACGCCCCGATTTCACTTTAGTTTAAAAATGATTTATATTTTTAAAATAATTAAATGGAGAAATCTTGGCGTCACAATAAATGTCCAATTTTTCATGAATTCAACATAAAAGATGCACATTTTTCAAACGTTCAAGAATCACGCAGCGGAAATATTCATAATAAAAATAATCAAGCTCTCAATAGTGGAAATTTGATAACCGTAATATTTTATGTCTAAATTGACTCTTATTTAAAACGTAAAACAAGTTTAAAACATAAAAATYCAATAACAAGAGTTTTCATTYCTCTCTTCGTCTCCCTTTCATTTGAWACCTTCATTTGTACCTGAAAAACACRTCGTTGATTTGGGATGAKCTCAACGTACTCAATAGTTACACCGACATTTCCATKCAAAATCATACAACTCAAATATAGCACAATTAATCATAGAATTCGCAAATTTTAACGTCGAAAAAACAGTTGACTGCAGCTAAAACGCGGCGAGTTTCCCTCGATGACACTTTAGGTCATAGGCACATAAGGCCCCTGGTTTTAATCAATAGGTATAGCATGCCGGGATGAACCCGATGACAACTTTTGGTCACAGACAACTTTAGGTCTACGTCTATATTAGATTTTATAAACATCGAACTTCATGATACACWTWRCAYRTAGATTTAAGCATGTAAAATTGAACATAGATAAGTCGGTGGTCCCTACCTCGTAAAATGTCGTGGAAAGTCGAGTGAATGCACGTATTGAATCCTAAGTCCCCTTAATGCTTGTCACCTAATAAATTAGAAAAAAAATATTTAATTAGTATTTTTCCTATTTAAAATAGATATCATAATAATAATAGTAATAATAATAATAATATAGATGATAATAATAATAATAATAACAATAATAATATTTATAATAATAATATAAATAATAAGTAATAATAATTTAAAAGGACTGGAGTGCAGTTTTGTAATATAGTTTGGGGCTGGATTGGGGGTTATTGGTAATCCGAGGGTTCAATCGAAAAGATGGCTAAAGGCTGGGGGGTCAATTGGAAAGGGGGTAGAAGATCTGGGGTCAAATTTTGGAATTTTGAAAAAGTTTGGAAATAAAAGGGGAGGCAGCCCCTTTCTTTTCTTCCTCCCGTCACTCCTTCTTTTCCTCCCCCAAATCAATTCGGCCAGCGCATCTTCCCTCCCCCTTCCTCGGCCGAAAGCAACGACACCCGGCGACGGCAAGGCGGCGGCGTCTGGCAACAATCCGGCGGGGGCACGTTCGGGTGTCAGTATCCCCCTAATTCTCCGGGCCGGTCGAATTTGGAGGGTGCAAATCCCTCGCTGTCCCCTTCGAAAATTGACGGCGTCGGTCGGCTGAAAGGCTGGAAAGCCGGCGGGGTTTGGCGAGGCGGCGGCGCACGCTGGTGACTGTAGGTGGCGGCGGTGGTTTCAATTGCCGACGGGCTGCTGGAATTGGGGGTGATGTTGATGGTTGGGCGATGGGGAGGCGCTGCGATTGAGTTGTTGGCGACGGCGAGGCGGCGATTCGGGTGCGTGGGGTTGTTTGGTGGTTTTGCCGTGGCGGTTTACGGCATGGCGTGGGGTGGTTTGGTGGTTCTGCCGTGGCGGTTTACGGCATGGCGTGGGTTCGGGCCGGGATTGGTGTTCGGGTTGGTTGGGGTTTGAGGTTGGAATCGGCAGCCGATTCGGTTACGACGGCTGCCGTAATATGGTTCAGACGAGAAGTACTTGAAAACTTTTAGACACAAGAAATAGGAAAARGAATTACCTCTTGCACGGCCGAAAGAAAACTGAAAATCGGAGTGGCTGAATTCTCTTCTTTTTTTTTTGGGTTTTGTATATAAACTTAGCTTAGGATTTAATTAAGGAAGGTTAGGGTTGACGCTTAGTGGACTAGGGCTAGCATTTAGGCTCGTTCCTAAAATCCGACAAGAATCGACCCGTTCGACGTCTTAAATTTTTAAGACTAAATAATTCCATTGACAGCCCAAATAGTACTTTAAATGATTAAGAATAATTATAATACAGATAAATATAATTATTCTATAAATAAAATTTATTTCGTGGACAATTCATTAGTAATTTAATTAAATTAATAATTTTCTAATTAATTATAATAGTACCTTAGAAAATTATAATGAACTATAAATTCGCTTAATTAGAGTTTTAAATTATTTATAATAACTATAGTATAGATAAATTATAATAATTTTAGAAATCAAAATTATTCCATAAACGACTTAATAGTAATTTAAATAAATAATTAAATCACTAAATAATTATATTAATTTCTTAGAAATTGATAATATAATTTTATTTGGAAAACGAATTATAAATTCGTTTAAGTAGCATTCTTAAATTATTTAATAATTAAAATAGGAATTTGTTTTATGGTGACGAGCTTGGGACTAGAATTATATTTTTAATGCATGATGAAAATTTAAATAAATAAAATAAAATGCATTGGATTATGGATGTTACACAAATACGAGACGTTTTCAAAAAGGTAGAGATCACTATTCCGCTTGCCGATGCGATCAAGCAAATTCCTCGTTACGCCAAGTTCCTCAAGGACTTATGCACCAACAAGAGAAGGTTAAAAGGAGATCAAAAGTTCCTAATGGGAGCAAACGTGTCGGCTGTATTCCAAAAGAGCTTGACACAAAAGCGGAATGACTCGGGCATGTTTTTCATTCCATGCACGATTGGAGACATGCGAGTCGAGTGAGCCATGCTAGATTTGGGGGCATCAATAAATGTTATGCCACGCACCATTTTCGATTTTTTGAAGGTTGGACCGTTAAAGAAAACAGGGGTAGTAATCCAACTTGCCGACCGAAGCACTGCCTACCCTGATGGTGTTATTGATGATGTTCTCGTAAAAGTGGACGAGTTGATTTTCCCAGCCGACTTCTATGTGTTGAGAATGAATGAGTCTGCATCAAAATTGCCACCTATCTTACTGGGGCGACCATTTTTGAACACTGCTCAAACAAAAATCGACGTTACTCGAGGCACTCTAACAATGGAATTTGACAGTCATATTTGTCAATTTAATATTTTTGATGCTATGATATTTCCTGACTGTGATAACTCTGTTTTTGCACTTGATTGTTTTGACTCTCTAGCGCAGGAATTTCTAGAAATGCACAAACAAGAGGAGCTCGAGACGGCGATCACACGAAGTTTGGGGGAGGACTCATTGCTTTTGAGTTACCCTCTAACTGAACCAACTTGGGAGGATGACGTACGAGAGATAATGTTGGCCTTGCACCCACTTAATGCGAAACCGAGAGAAGAGGACGTGAATTTCATCAAACTTCCCGACTCGCACGAGAAAGCCGTTCCATCCATAGTTAAGGCACCGGAGCTCGAACTAAAAGCCCTACCGGAGCACTTAAAGTATATTTTCCTGGGAGATAACGAAACGTTTCCTGTAATCATTTCATCACGCTTAGACAACTTCCAAGAGGTGTCACTGCGATGAGTACTCAAGGATAACAAATAAGCAATCGGGTGGACCATAGCAGACTTGCGAGGAATAAGCCCATCCATGTGTATGCACCAAATCCTGCTCGAAGAGAGTGCTGCACCATCTAGGGAGCCACAATGGCGATTGGATCCACCAATGATGGAGGTGGTAAAGAAGGAAATTCTGAAGCTGTTGGATGTAGGAGTAATTTACCCCATTTCTGATAGTCGGTGGGTGAGCCCGACTCAAGTTGTTCCGAAGAAGTCGGGGGTAACGGTGGTCGAGAATCAACAAGGCGAATTGGTTCCAACGAGGGTGCAAACGGGTTGGCGAGTTTGTATTGATTATCGTAAGCTAAACGCCATGACTCGCAAAGACCATTTTCCTCTTCCATTCCTTGACCAAATGATTGAGAGGTTGGCGGGCCATTCATACTACTGCTTTTCTGGATGGCTACTCGGGATATTTCCAAATTCCTATAGCACCCGAGGATCAAGAGAAGACTACCTTCACATGCCCTTTCGGCACGTTCGCCTATCGCCGCATGCCATTTGGACTTTGCAATGCACCGGCCACATTCCAACGATGTATGGTAAGTATCTTTTCGGAATACGTTGGCGAGATTATAGAGGTCTTTATGGATGACTTTAGCGTTTATGGCAATTCTTTTGAGGTATGTCTTGAGAACTTATCTTTGATTTTGAAACGTTGTGTCGATAATAATCTTGTACTAAATTGGGAAAAATGTCATTTTATGGTGGAACAAGGTATAGTTCTAGGACACATTGTCTCGTTGAAAGGAATTGAATTCGATAAATCTAAGATTGATACCATAGCTGTGTTTCCTTACCCCACCAATATGCGGGAAATTCGTTCTTTTCTTGGCCATGCAGGATTTTATAGGAGATTTATCAAGGACTTTTCGAAGATCGCATCGCCACTTTGTAGGCTCTTGAAAAAAGATGTGGAGTTCAAGATTGATGATGACTGCAAGAAGTCCTTTGACACACTGAAGGAGCGGCTGACCACCTCTCTAGTTATCCAACCACCAAGATGGGACCTACCATTCGAGATAATGTGCGATGCGAGCGACTATGTTGTGGGAGCCGTGCTAGGGCAGAGGGTGAACAAAGCAACCCATGTGATCTATTATGCATCGAGGACCTTGAACCCTGCCCAAGAAAATTATACTACCACGGAGAAGGAGCTTCTAGCTGTTGTGTTTGCCCTTGAGAAGTTCCGTTCATACATCATTAAATCAAGGGTGGTGGTTTTTAAGGATCACGCGGCCCTGCGACATCTACTTACAAAGAAAGAAATGAAGCCACGACTCATACGGTGGATTTTACTGCTCCAAGAATTCGATTTGGAAATCAAAGACAAGAAGGGAGCCGAGAATACCGTGGCCGACCACCTTGGTAGATTAGTGCACGTGGAAGACGAGCTACAACTTGATGAGAGATTTTCGGACGAGCAGCTACTTGCATTTGAACACGTGGATCCTTGGCACGCCGACTTGGTAAATTTTCTAGTTGCTCGTGTGTTTCCAACAGGACTGACGAAAGCAAGGAGGGACAAGCTGAGGAGTGATGCAAAGTATTACGTATGGGACGATCCATATCTTTGGAGGCATTGTGCTGATCAAGTCATTCGAAGGTGTGTTCCCGAATCGGAGTTCCACACTATTATTTCATTTTTCCATTCTCATGCATGTGGAGGACATTTTGGACCAAAGAGAACTGCACACAAGGTACTTGATAGTGGTTTTTATTGGCCATCCCTGTTTCGAGATGCGTATGAATTTTGTAAGTCATGTGATAATTGTCAACGTACGGGGAACCTTTCACGGAGAAGTCAAATGCCCCAAGTGCCCATAATGGTTTGTGAAATTTTTGATGTGTGGGGCATCAACTTTATGGGCCCCTTTCCTAATTCTTTCAAGCATGTTTATATTTTGCTTGTGGTGGATTATGTCTCCAAGTGGGTGGAAGCGAAAGCCACCTCAACTAATGACTCGAAGGTTGTTGCACGTTTCATTAAATCTCGGATCTTCTCAAGGTTCGGGATCCCTCGAGCTATAATAAGCGATCATGGCACCCACTTTTGCAAAAAATCGGTGGAGGCATTACTCCGAAAGTATGGTGTTGCTCATAGGCTTTCTACGGCCTATCATCCTCAAATAAATGGACAAGCCGAAACTTCGAACCGAGAAGTCAAGTCCATCTTGGAAAAGACCGTCAAAGCAAACCCTAAGGATTGGAGCATCAAGCTGAAGGATGCACTGTGGGCGTATCGCACGGCGTATAAGACACCAATTGGGATGTCGCCGTATTGCCTCATTTTTTGGAAGCCATGTCACCTGCCGGTGGAGCTCCAACACAAGTCGTTTTGGGCCGTGCAGCAATGCAACTTTGATTTTGATGGAGCTGGTGCGCTAAGGAAGTTGCAACTACGAGAATTGGAGGAAATCCGGAACGAAGCGTTTGAAAATTCGCTAATTTATAAAGAGAAGACGAAAGCATTCCATGACTTGAAGATTTCAAGGAAAGAGTTTGTAGTGGGCGAAAAAGTGCTACTTTTTCATTCTTGCCTTAAGCTATTTCCCGGTAAGTTACGTTCAAGGTGGGTTGTACCGTTTGTTGTCACCCACGTATTCCCGCATGGTGTGGTGGAGATTTTTAGCCCGAAAACGAACAAGACGTTCAAGGTGAATGGACACCAACTCAAACCATATTATGAAGGGTTTCACTCTTTTGATGAGGAACGAATGGAGTTGGAAGCACCACCTATGACTTGATCAAGGGAATAAGTCGAGCCAACGTCTTTAAACAAAAGCGCTTGTTGGGAGGCAACCCAATGTTTACTTATTTTATTTTCTATTTTTATTTTTATTTTTCTTGCAGCTTTAGAGGCGATGACTTGTTTTGGATGTGTGGGCCACTTTTCAAAGGACCGAGCATCATAATTAATAGGACCAAGACGCCTCGACATTTCCCCGGGTGATTTCTTTTCCTACTCTTTCCTCATAATATTTATGATGTGCTTGTTTTTGTCTCGCTTGAGGACAAGCCAATGTTTAAGTTTGGGGGAGTGAGTTATTGTGGTTATTATTGAGGAGTTTTGAGCTAAAAATTTGATAATTTTGAAAAATTTTGTGATAAACACCGGGGAATTAAAAGAAAATGATTAAGAGTACTTGCTTGAATTGCCTTGATGAACTACGTTTCGGTTAAAGTCTTTAGTTGTCATTTGATTTAGAGGTCAAAGGTACGCATGTTAGTGCTTTTGTGATTCATATGTGGGGCGTCAATTCTAGATTATTGCGTTGTTGATGTGTACTTGTGGTTGCCGTACTTAATATGAGTTTGTGTGGGGCCTTGAAGTTGGCGATTGCGTGATGATATCTCGTTAGTAGAAACAGAAGTCAAATAAAGTCCGGTTGGGGTATACCAGCATGGTGAAAGTAGAAAATTGAAAAATCAAAAAGAATTGAGGTTCCAAAATAGCTGCCTATCCGTATTTATCAAGTGCATTCGCTTACAAATTCCAAAGAGCGAAGTCCAACGAAGATGCTAGTAGCTCAACAATTCATGCACGTGCTCAAAAGGCGCATCACACTATCAAAATTCTCAAAACATGGCGGAGGTGAACTCAACAAATCAAACACCCAATCAAGACAATCCTCCTATCCAGCTCCTTATCATCATTATGAAGTCAAGGACGGTAGTGCGGAGCTGCGGGCCTCAATTGAAAAAATAAAAATAAATAAATAAATGGGAGAGGACGAGATATCTGATCGTAACAACTAATGAATAGAGTCAAACCATTGAGTAACAAGGGGGCACCATAGTGCATTGACGTGACGTGTATAAAAAGGGGTTGCCAAGCTACTAGGATCACCAAGGCCAATACATGAAACGTCTAAGATTTCTAAAAATATAGTTGTGTCTAGAGTCTGAATAAATTCATTTGGCTAATTTGAGTGAGTTACTTATATTATGTTTGTCCTATGCTTTAATTCTTCATATTGCTTGAGGACAAGCAAGGTTTAAGTCCGGGGGATTTGATAAGCGAGAAATTACACGCTAATTGACAGTTTAATTCCGGTGATTTTATGTGCTTAATATTATCATATATGTTTATTTCTCGGATAATTGTTATTATGAGCAATCAAGAACCAATCGTATATTTCTTCTCTATTTTGAAGTATTTGGTGCTATATTTATCGAAGGATGTCTCACAAGGAAGTAGAGAAACGAGGATTGACGAATCGACGAGAGAAAAACCAAGAATCAGGATGGTTGCGTCGACAACGCGTCGATGCTGAGGATGGATCGCGTCAGTCAACGTGATGTGCGGTGTTGCGCTGGCTGTGCACGTGTCGATCAATGCTGGGTTGACGCCATGTCGACGGGAAGCTGCTGAAGCATCGATAGAAGGTCCGTCAATCGACGCAATGTCGACGCTCACTTCTGAAGCGTTGATTGGAAGGGCGTCAGTCGACGCAATGTTGACACTCACTTCTGGAGCGTCGATTGGAAGGGCGTTAGTCGACGCCCATGCAAGATGATGTGGGCGGGTGATGCGCATCGACACCGAGGGCTGGATTGCGTCAGTCGACGCTCCGTCGACGCCGACTCGGCTGAGTTATTTTTAGAAGAAAACTTGCGCGGAAAGAAAAAGGATTCCTATATAAACCCGACCCTATTTCGTCCCAGAGACATATACAACATATCCTAGGGTTCTAAGGAGATTCATAGAGGTTCCAGTTCATCCCAAATCATCCATACGCAAGAGAACTTGAAGATTGACGTTCCAAGACGCAAGATTCAAGTTCAACACATCGTCTCTCCTATTTTATCAAGGATTATGTTTGTTTATCTGAACCTTTGCTTTTATTTTCTTAACTCCATGACTGAGTAAACTTATTATCTAGTTCTAGGGATGTTGAAACCCTCGTGAAACTATGTTTAATTGATTTATGCAATATTGTCTTTCGTTCTTCATATGCGATTGTTTGTGTTGTTCTAATTTCAATTTATGATTGCTTAATTCTTAATTTGGCTTGATCACCTAGATTAGAGATTGGTTATCTATTGCTAGAAATAGGATTGCTTCTCGTGTAATTGTCGTAATTACTATTTCTCTGAAGCAACTAATGATTGTGAATCATTAGGGACAACACAACATAGGTTGAATGAACCGAGCTTATGCGTTTATTGCCTAGATTAATCTATTTGCCTAATTATTAATGTTGTTGTTGGGTTGAACCTAGAGATATTATTCTAGGTTGTTCAATAATTAGATTCAATTAAAGAGCTTATTTTAATTGAGTAAACGGTAAGGGCAAATTCGAGTAGCAGAGCTTATTGCTACTTAGGGTTTTTAGTTGCATATGATGAATGGATTATGATATTGTGATTGGTTAAATGAGTGAATCGAGGGTGGAAACTGAACTAGAACTAGACCTTTATTATTATTGAATTCTTCGTTAATTATTTTCTCGCTAGTTAATTGCTTGTTTATTTTATTGGTTAATTTAATTCATAATTCCTACCCCCAGTTATTTATTTGAATAAAATACGAATCATCACAATCTAATCACACTCCTCGTGGGTTCGACCCTTACTTATCGCTACTACTAGTTAGTGGAGAGAAGCTGAGAAAAATAAATATTTAATTTGACGCTTGATGACAGGCGGTCAATCATAGTGATCGGGTGGAGCATATGGATTATGACTTAGATTATAAGAGTTTGTAGACGAGATCTATTGATGATTCAAAGGTTCGGATTGAGGGGAGTAGAATGCCCCAATGAACCGATCGTATACTTCCTCCCACATTTTCAAGGAGTCGGGCTCTAAATTTGTCAACCATATTTTTGCTCGATCCTTTAATGTGTAGAGGCAGAGTCGCATCTTAACTTGATCCTTTGTAAGGCCTTGAAGAGGGAAAGTTCATGTGATGGCATCATACTCACGGATAAACTTAAGCAGATCCTCGATCGGAAGACCATGGGAATTGGGAGTTGTTCGGAGTAGAAATCATCAAGATTGTACTCTCGCATCACGGGGCTCAATGGAATGGCCGGTCGAGGAGAACAAGAAGCGTACGATTTGCTATACGATTGAGATGATCGATAGTTAGACATTCTTTCTCTTTTTTTTCGAATGTTTCGTTGAATCTCGTGCGGTTGAGGTTATCGAGGTACCTTGCATACATAACACTCAACACACAAGATTAAACGTACCAGCAAAGATAACAAAAATAAATAAAAAATGAAGATCACAAACAAACACTACAAACAAACAAAATAAATAAAAAACACAAACAAAGGTCAGGAAGAGCAAACACAAAAACCACAACCTTTAGCCTTCCCCGGCAATGGCGCCAATTTTTGAATAGAACTTTTTACACTTAGTTTTTTATTAGAAAAGTTCGTCCGCAAGAGAACGTAGCAATTGTAAGTGGAAAGCTTAACTCGAGTCGAATCTCTTGAGGAATACTAATCGGAAGTAGTTCTCGTGTTTGATTCACGAGTGAGAAAACAAGGAAAAAGTTATGCTAAACACGTGATCAAGTTTTAGTTTGTAAAGTTGTAATATCCAAGACAGTTACTTAAATGACAAAAAACGAAATCGACAACTCTGAAAAGATTAATAAAATGGGGGTCTAGGGCTATAGAGTCGTCTCCACGATCAATTGGCATTCGATCGAACACTTAATATACGAGTTGGGGTTGTCAATCCCAACTTGTAGATTAAACACCCAACAATGCCAACTGATGGTTCTAAACTAATCTAAGCACTAGACCCATGAATTCTAACCAACAATCATCAAGAAATCCAATAACATAAACTTAAAACAAGCATGAACATGGTTAAAGCTAAAAGCCTTGAAAGAAGAAAACAATGGAAAATAAGCTTTGAATAAAATAATTATTTTCATATGAATTTCTAAAAATTATATATCATAAAACCATGAGAAATGCAAGAAACACAACTATGAATCAAGAACATCACAAACCCAACAAGAAAATGCCTAATCAAAGCAAACAAGAAATTAGAATAATAAAAGAAAGGAAATCTTATTAATAAACAATGGAGGTTTTCATCATTCAAACAAGGAAATACAAGAATTGAGACTAAGCTACGTCCAACATCCGAGCAATGCTCAAGAATCCATATCCTAAAAAAAGCTAAAAACTGAATGAAAAAAAGTGAAGAGAAATGAAGAACATTATTGGGCATTCAAACCCTAAGGGTTTCAAAAGCTTTGATTTCTAAGGAGAAAGGTTTTATTTATAGGGGTGAAAGTGTGGGCAAAATAGTCATTTTACTAAAATGGCCTGACCATCGATGCTGGAAAATAGCCCCGTCGATGGCACGTCGACTGGGCGTCGATGGGGCATCATTTGGTGGTTGTGCTTAGCAGGTCCGAGTTGTGTTTTCGTCAAATCGAGCCACTTGTGATCCTCGGGAATGATCTTAGGCATGATTGACTACCCTAAAACAAAGAAAAGCAAAATAACATAAGAATCTACAAAAAGTAAAAGAAAAATACCAAATACACTAAAAAAGACGAGAAACGCTACAAAACACAAATAGTCATATTTTCATTTTTGAGATTTTAAATTACAAATTTGAATTGATGTAATGGCAAACTATAATATCAATTGTTGATAATTACAACATTAGACATGCAAAGCAGTGTAAGTAAACAAGCACAATATCACAATTGTGTAAAGATGTAATAATTAATTATTATATTAACCATTTATTATTGCAACTTTAGTCCATGACACGTGCAAAATAGTACAACTAAAAATGCACAATATTATATTAGAACTTGCACAATATATTTCTTTAGTGCATCGGAACCCTCGCAAAAATGAAAAAAAAAAATAGCTTTTTATTTTTAAAAAAAAGTTGAAGTCCCATGAGACATGCGCAATAGTACAACTGAAAATGCATAATATTATTACTTAATATGCAAAATAATATAAGAGAAGTAGCACATTATAATTTTTTAGTAAATCGAAACTCTCGTTGAAAACAAAAAAAGAAAATCGGGAAAAAATCAAATTTTTTCAATTAATTTTTAGTTTTTGATTAATATCAAAATAATAATATTTGTAACACCATTATTATCAAAATGTGATGTAATGATGATATCATCATTTTCAAATCTAATTGTCCATAATATATTCTCATTTCTGACCTAAATACTCACTTTAATTTGATCCTCTCTCTCTCTCTCTCTCTCTCTGTGTGTGTGTGTGTGTGTGTTTATAATCATTGATTTCATATTTCTAAACATGATCTGCTGCCAAATGATAAAGTGTGAATTCTATGTATTATAGATGTTAAAAGTATAACAACAACACCAATAATAATAATAATAAGTGATGCAGGTGACAAAGTGCAAAATCTATGTAGTCAAGATGTTAAGTTTAACAATTAAAATGCTCAATTTCTAGAGGGCAAATAACAATATAACAAAACTCGCTATAATTCATTTTCCAGATGTTATGTATAACTCGCTTTTTGGTGCATTTGTTATAAAAATGTGAAAGTTGTTGTAATTAATTAATTTTAATAATTATATATTATGTGAATGCTTGCTACCCCTAAACCGTAATCTTGTTTCTATGAAAGGGACGCTAATCCCATAATAAATCACACTCGTTGACGACTCTCTTCTCTCTTTTCTCTAGTTTCACAACACGTTATCAGCACGAATCTCTAACCAATTGAGATTGATAAAAAATAATAGCTTTAAAAACCAAACCTTCATAACCCAAAATAATAAAAAGATTTTTCACAAGAATTCTCTGCGCAGAACATTTGCAGAACCGTTTCATGAATTAAGATCAAAAATATGAAGATATTATTTTGATCTCTATGGAGTCTAATAATGGATTCTAAACAAATTAGTTTTTTTCATGGAATCGTTGCTGCATATTTTTTTTAAAAAGAAAAATTAATTTCATACAATTTAACCGTTGGATCAAGTTGATATTTATATATATTGCTTAAGACATATACAAGTTAATTCTGGACGGTGGATATTGGTATTATGTATCTCTATAATTATCAAAAGGTCACGGGTTTAAGGTTGTTTCCTAAAGAAATATTATGAGAATCGATTTCTTCCACCGTCGACATATTGTTGTAGTTCTTGGAGAAATACATATCTCAATATATTCTCTCTGGATATTATGTATTCTTGAAGAATACTATGAGATACACAATTTCTCTTGAAGAAGTAATTTTTTTATTTAATTATTGTTTTACTATTTTATTTTTCAATCACGTGTTTTAATTACATCAATTCAAGTTATTTCTCCTGAAGTAGAACAATTAAGTATAATATTCCGAAAGAATATCCGTATGTATTCTTATTTCATCTGATAATTCAATATTTCTAAAGAATATTATATATTTTTAAAAGAACCATTCATACTTGTACTTAAATTATATCATAATTCAATATTCCTGAAGAATATAGATTTTTTTTAATCTATATTAAATCATTGTGCTCTTGAATTATGGCATGTTATGATGTATGATACTTATTTTCTGAAGAAATTTTAATATTTATGTCATGTTCACATTATAGTTCTAGACCAAAAAAAAAAGTTCAAGAGATTTAGTTACCTTTACAATTTCTTTCGGGCAATTGATGAACGAGAGCTTGCCCACAAGTTCATCAAAATATTTTGAGAATCTAACCACGACACATATTTTCACAAAGAGACTATCCAATTAAGGTACATATTTCCTCTTTTGATATAGATGTTAATCCAAATTTATGTGTTTCAACTATGAATTTGTTATTGTTCTTAGAGAGCTTTTAATGAATTATATCTTTATTAAAAAAAAAGGCGGATAAAATTAGATAATTCTCTTAAAACTTTATCATGTATTTACATTCATGACATTAGAAATTTTATCTTGTTGAATTGATAATCACGGACAAGCATGAAGCATAATCTATGTGTTTTATGCATTTCTATTTCGAGACTTGAAAGTTTTACCCCCATTTTCTTGGAATACATTACATAATTGTTAATGTGTATTATATGGTAATTAGAGTACTTCTCATGGTGTGATTTTGGTTAAGAGGAGATGCATCTCGAATATTATAGTTAATATGATTCTAACTCGATCTACTCACTAATATGAATTTCAAATATTCATTTGGTTCAATTTTTGTTATTGTCAATTAATTAAATAACACAATTTATATGCAAGCATGATAGATTTGAAATAACAAGCTGTGTTTTTCTTTTCTTGATAAAACATGTAATCATGTATATTTGTGCACTATATGAGGTTTATTCAACTCATGTTTATCGTAGTGTTTTTGCGAAATACAATTTCACAATTCTTAACAGTCTTGAAGATTATTAAAATATAAATCATAGTTTTTGAAGAAATGTGATGGTATGTTGTAATTTCTCAGTTGAGTGTGATATGTTCATGAAGAACATTATAAGATATATAATCAATATTTTTCTAATAAAAAAATGATATTTAGTATTCCAGAAGAATATTAACAATGCTCTTGAAGAAACATTTTTATTATATGTCTTATTTTATTAGTAAAAACATTATTTACATGTCGTTGTTGTATTATTTACATTATGATTAAGTTGTTGTTCCTGAAATAGCACATATCTCTTACGAACATTATATTCCCATGGAAATAATTTATATATTTATTTAACAATTTTATATTCCTGAAGAATATTGATATATTGCTCCTGAAGTAGTGTTATTTATGTCAAATATTCAATTGGATACTTCTTGCTTTTGGAAAATAACACTTTGTCATATGCAATATTAAAACCAAGTATACTCACGAAGAAGTAACACGTTAAATCAATCATTACTATTTGATAATGCCTCGAATAGCATATTTCTTATACAAAACTTATCATTTTTAAAGAATTATATACCATAAGTATTATTTGTATGTTATGGATTCTTATAAATTTTAAACCTTTAAATTGATTGTATTGTTGAAGTAGTACAAATCTCAATAATATCACAAGTAAATTTTTTATAATTGTTTTGATATGATTTAGAATATTGTTTTAATCAGTTGGTAGAGTGGTCAGAAAGTAAAAATAAACCTCAAAAAAATATGAGAGGTCCAGGGTTTGAACCCTTATCAACACCATTATAAAGTGTTAGTGATAATACATGAGTTTCAAGCTCATGGTGATATAATTTAGAATATAAATCAACCAGGAGTTTGATTTTTACTTGAAATATCTATAAGAATTTGAGACAATTTATTATCGAATTAATTTGTACCATAATTAGTACTAAATCATATATTCTTATATTGGTCGAAAGTTCAATAAGATCTCTGAAGGAGTTAGAAATTACTTTTTCATTTTAAACTTGAGGTTTAGTATTATCATGATTTGGCATGACTGGTATGACCATCACAATTTATTAATTTGTGAAGAGTATGAAGATTCTTTTATTTATTTTTAATGCTACATGTTCTCAACAAAATTAACCATTAGATTTTCACTAGTTTAATTGGAGTTAGGTTCCAATAATATTCATATTTAATATTACGGGATGAGATCGTTTGGACCCATTCACCCTCCATGTTGACTTTTAAATATTTGGATCCACTAGAAGATTGCATGTGGTGTTATCTCATAACCAGAAATTTATGAGAATATTTACTCTATTGGCTATGAGATCAAAGTAACGTATGTATCTAATAAATACACTTATCATTTACTAGTAAATTTATTTACAAAAGTCATTGATGATAGATATTTTATTGACTATGGTTCGCAAAAGCAATTGATGACTCGTGATATTTATTATATCATTTGATGAGAACAATTCTCGTAATTATGTGAATGAATATTTCACTAGTTGCATTAGATATGCCAAATATGAAAATATACGTGATACCCCTGCTATGGCTTACAGTCAGAAGATTCCATCAAAAGTTAAAAAAGTGTGATATTGTAATCACCCCACCACATGTCAAGATGGATAGAAAATGCTAAGAACATATCAAATAAAGATACATTTTTCTCAAAGTTTGTTAGTCATTGTACAATAAATAATATTCTCAGCATTAGGGGGAGGATAGGCATATGTCATGGTAACAAAAAATATGAAATACATATGTCACAGTAACCAAAACTATGGGAATATAATCGTCGCTAAGTTTAAAGCAAACTTGAAGTTTGTAGCGAAGTTTTTCATTTTAGAATAACGACTATAAGGTTATCAATGGTTTTCAAGTTTAAAGGCTCAAACTTGAAAGTTATACAAAATCCTATAAGGTGATTAAGATGGAATGCCTGAAATATTTATCCTTTATATGGAGCAATTATTTGAGATGGTCTTCTTAATAAATGTTATACTCTAGTAGAGTAAACAGACATAACAAATTATAAACCCTTGAAGAGGTTCGGGTACCTGGTGATAATTTTAGAACAAAGAGATCTCGATAAGTTATGTCTATATAATTTGATCAAATGGAATCAAGAAGAAAGTTAGTCGACTATATTTATACTCATGAGCTCAATGATAGCGAGTATGGTATTTTGAATTTAATTAAAAGTTATTGACACAATTGTTTGGCCAAGATTGAATATGCAATCTTATAGATTGATATATGTTGGACTAGAAGTTCATTCATATGAAATATGATGTCAATAATATATAAATAAAGATCTATGCTACAAGAGCATTCTTGTACGTGGTGGATGATATTGAAACTTGAAGTTTCATTCAACCGACAATATAGAAGAATATCATGAATGAAAGGAAATCCTAGAAGAATTTTGATATGCTTGAAACATATTTGTAACTTTATTAGTTAATATGATGAGATATGCATTGCACTCTTTTTCCCTTAATTGAGGTTTTGTCCTATTGAGTTTTCCCAATAAGGTTTTTTTAATGAGGCAACCTTTTTTAGCATATTCAAAGAATAATGTACTCTTTTTCCTTCACTTGAATTTTTCCTATCGGGTTTTTCCTTGGAAGGTTTTGACAAGGCACATTCTTTGTATAAAAATGATGTATAAACATCAACATATGGTATATTACTCATGAAGAGTTTATAAATCATATTATATTTCAAATTTTGAAGCCAAACAGATGATAAACTCAAGAACTACTACCAATTGAGGTCACGGGTTTTTCTTCGATCATATTACAAGTGTGATCATATTATATTTCTTCGATCAGTTTTTTGTCCCACAAGGTTTTTCTGGCAAGGATTTAATGGGACAGCATTTGAATATTACAAGTGTGAAAAGAAGTATTTTTTGTATGACACAACTCATATGTGACTACATAAAAGGTGACAAGACAAGATATATATCTCCCAAACTTCTATATACAAGATCTCCAAAAGAATGACAATATCGATATCCAGTAAATTCGTAGATAAATTGGCGGACTTATTCACTAAAGCATTGACAACATTATCATTTAGAAGATTGGTAAAAAAGATCGGCATGTGTCAACTCAAAGATCTATACTGATGGTTTTCAGGGGGAGTAGGGTTGTACTCTTTTTTCTTCGATCAGGTTTTGTCCCATTGGGTTCTCCTGGTAAGGTATTAATGAGACTGCATTTTTAAGGTCATTCAATGGGGAGTATTGTAAATAATTAATTGTAAGAATTATATATTATGTGAATGACCTTCTTATCCCTAAACCCTAATCTTGTACCTATAAAAGGGACTCTAGTCCTCATAATAAATCACACTCTTTGACGGCTCTCTTCTCTCATTTCTCTAACTCTCTTCTATCTTTTCTCTATTTTCACAACAAAATTCATTTTATTTAGAATTTTAAGTTTATTTAATTATCGAATGATTGATTTTTAATTCATTCATTTCTATTCATCCAATTATATAAAGAAAGAAGGTATATCTAACCTATATATTAAACGAGAAGATTTATATCCTACGCGTCAGCTTAAGAAGTTTCGGGCTGACGTGTAATTTTCTGGTGTTTTAGATGCTTACTCGGCGGATTTTGAAGTTTTGGAGACTTACTAAATATAAGAATTCTAATATCTACCTAATTTATTATATTTCCTTTTAACTTAATCTTTTCCTTACGTGTAATTTTATGGTGGTTTGGATGCTTACTTGGCGAATTTCGAAGGTTTGAAGACTTACTAAATATAAGAATTCTTCCTTTTAACTTAATATTTTCCTTTTTTATATTTGACTAATTTAATATTTTCATTTGATTATATTTTGTCTAATTCAGTATTTTATTTTATTCTTCAAATATAAATATATAAGAAGTCATATATAATTAAAAAAAATCAATTACTTATCTTAATTAGAAGAGAAAATATATATAAGATAATACTAATTAAAAAAACTTAATTATTTATTAATAATATAAATAAGTTATATTTAGAATAAAAGTTAAAATATTTTTATTCATAGGATTTAAAATATATAATAGAATTAAGTTACGAGTTATTTGCAATAATATAAGTATGTAACTAAATATTATTAATGAATTTAATTTGAATATAAAAATATAAATTTATATAATAATAATTAATAAATATTAATTAGAGATCAGTACAATACGACGGGTTGAGAATATGACATCTTTTGAATTTATCTAACTATGAAACTAAGAATTACTATAGAATTTCATTTAAAATATAAAAATATTTAATAATAACTAATTAATATAAATTAGACACGGGTGAGCATGTAACAAGTTTTGAACTTATTTAAATATATAAATATGAAATTATTAACGAACTTAATCTAAACATTAAAAAAAATTATTTAATAATAAAAAGTAATAGTTAATAAATATTTAATATCCATCTGTACAAGACACGAATTGATAATAGGACAACTTTTTGAATTTTTCTTATTTTTACATTTAAAAACTCTATAATGATCAGAAATATTTTTTACATTTATCTTTTGATAAATTTCGCATAACACACGGGTATTAAATATATATATATATATATATAAACATTAGAATTATATAGGTGAGGTGCGGTTCGCTTTTAAAACAAAAACCGCACCAAGAAGGCGGTGCTATTTTCATTCAATATTTTTTATCCTGACCGAGCAAAAAACCAAAAACCCTTAGCTTAAGGGATTTCGTATTAGTTCGGTCGATATCCTTAATGAGTCCAAAAAGTGAGGCATCTTATCAAAAATTCATACTGCCCAAGTTTTGAAAATAGAGAAAAATCACAGACACATTCATGTGGGGAATGGTGGTGTATCGAAACTCATTTGCAAAGAATATGTCCCTATATTTATAGGGAGGATTAGTTAAAACCCTAGCAGTTCAAATTTTGGAATTTTGA
>BMAC01000066.1:1846613-1860509 GCA_014905375.1 Phtheirospermum japonicum
TAACTCCAACTTAACCCTAAAAAGATTAAAAAAAAAAAAAAAAAAAAGCTCAAGCACTTAATAGAATAGCAGAATTGCAATTAAAAAACAAAAAAAGACAAATTACTTCATTAATAGAAAAAGAAAATCTTAGTTAGGTAAAAACCTTTTTTAAGAGTAACACGACGATAACGAAGATTACCTAAAAATCACGATGTCTCCTTGTGGGAATTTGTATTTCTTATGACAATTTCTCAACAAATACATAATCATCTGCAACCAAACAAAAATGATCAATCCAAAACGCTTAATACAGTCCAGTTAGTACATGATATGTTTTTTTAAATATTTTTTAGAGAAAAATAGTAAATTTACCCAACATGAATCTGGTTGGGGTTTCGTTGTGAGGATTCAAAGTGGGAGGCAATATAGAAACATAACCCTGTCAAATCTCTGATTTGAAGGCAATTTCGGAATCAATCAATTGGTGACGATTTTTGGTGACGATGGCGACCTCCGTGTAGTGGATACGATCGCGAGCGTAGACCAATGGACCTTCGTGTCGTGGACTGAAATTGCATCATTGATGCCGTCAGATCTAATTGGACGGTAAAAAGTTATGGTGGTGACTGAAATCGCATCACCTGCGGCCGTCGAAATCTCCTCATCTCCGCCACCATTAGATCTGATTAGGTGGCGAAGTGCAATGGTGGTAAATATCCCCATCGTGAGGAAGCGAAGGTATTTTAGAATAACCGCATGAGGTCACTCACCTTGGCACACAATTTCCACATCCACAAATCAAACCGTCCCGCCGTATCCGTTGCCAGCCTCACCGCGAGATCTAAAACGAGGGGAGAAGGCGGCAATGGGCTCGAATTCGTTCGACTGAGTCGCAATCTAAATCCGAGTCCAAGAACGAATTTTGTTGATTATTAGCGTGAATGTAAAGGAATTGTTCCGTATTGTGAATCTTTTCGTGGTTCATTAGAGGTAAAGTGGTTGGGGGTTTGTTAAATTAACTCCAACATAATGTCTATCAAACTCCCTAAATTTCACTCCATAAACTAATTTTCTCTATTATTTAAAAATTTTTATCCTATTTTACTTTATTAGACTCCCTACTTATATCAGCTCATTATTTTAGGGACTCCCTATTCTAATTTTACTTCAACACACTCCCTATTAATAAACTTTTTATCATATATTTATATCTAAGTAAATACTTTTTTTATTTACTTTTAGTTTGGTTTTATTCAACTTATGCTATTAAAATAATAATAATAATAATAATAATAATAATAACAACAACAACGACAATGATGATGATGATGATAATAATAATAATAATATAATACTTTAATATTTCATTCTTGTGTTTTTAAATTATTTTATGTATATGTTCTTTTATATAAAGGTTTTTTTTATCAATTTATCTTTATATGCATAGTCTAATCAAGAAAAAATCATTTTATGATTGAATTGTCCAATCAAATAATTTTGTTATTGTTGGCATTTTCCTTGTGTACAATAGTCTTTTTTGGAAATACAAGTTTTATTTTGAAAGGTCTTTTCTTGTCAATTTTCTGTCAGAAAGATTCACTTCAACTTTATATATTTATGTTGAATTAACATGACCACTCCACCAACTTTATGTACCATCAAATTTATATATAATTACTTAAAAAATTACTAAATGAATAAATTACTAGACGAAAAAATTACGATTAAAATAAGTGAATTGATAATTAGGCCATATATATTTTTTTCTATATATTAGATATGGACCATTTGGTAGCAACTAGCAAGAGGCATGAGAAGTACAAGGTAAAACCAATACAACAACAAAAGAAAAATAAAAATAGAAAAATAAAGAAAATGAAAATTTCATGATAATTTGTGATCATTCTTTATTTGACTCACCACTATAATCCTATTTTCAACACTTTCAAGTGATGTGTCATGGTTTATAAGGTCAAATARACTAATTAAGGTCATAAGTCAAAAGAATAGTGGACTGCAAATGCTTGAACTAATGCATATTAATAATTAAAGGAACAATTAACTCATGCATATTAATAATCAAAGGAAGAATAAACTGCCAAAATAAAAAAACTAAACAAAAAAAAAAAGGATGACAGACACCCACCCCCCCCACTACTTCACATAAATAATAATAATAATAATAATAATAATAATAAATTTAAAAAAAAAAAAAAAAAAAAAAAAAAAAAAAAACCTACTCTTGCATACAGCCGCCCACTTCTCCATAAATTTTACATATTCATCTCCATAAACTTCAAGCTTTGCCCACCCGGCAAAATTTTTTTTCTCGATTTTTAACAAATAAAAATAACATATGTACTTTTGATTCTTCTTTTTCTTCAATTTCTGATCTGGATTCACTTGTATCTTAAATATATATATGAATTGATTTTATTTTCTGGAATAATTGAGGCTTGATATGAATAATTGATTCTTATTTGTGTCAATATATAAAGCCTCTTTCAATGTTCTTTTTTTTACCGTTGCAAAGAGCCGTTGGTGAGATTCTATTTTTTTTTTTTCTGGCTTTTCCTCTGTATTTCTACGTGTTTCTTTTTTTTTTTTTTTTTTTCTTTTTTTTTTTTTTTGGTTTACAGATAGGGAACCCAATTAATAAAAGAAAAAGAAAAAATTTGTAGGGAGTCACAATTGCTCCTACTTGTAGGGAGTTGGAATGGAAAAATAGAGAGCTCCCTAAAATAGAGAGGATATCTAGGGAGCTTGTTGGAGCAACTTTCGTGGTTTTCTTATTGCCATTGTCCTGGTGCAATGTGTCTGGTTCGTGGGGTAGAGAAAAAAGCCAAAAAGGTATAAAAAAAATGGAAAAAGAAAAATAATTTAAGCAAGAGAAAGAAATAGTGGGCCAGTGAGAAGTAATGGTTTGTAAAATTATATATGCTCCCAAAACCAAGTGTGTGTTTTTTGCAATTTCCGTTAAATTTCGTACAAGCCCACCCCCATCATTTGCCAACTCTACTCCTTGGCAGCGCATAGGGAAGCCTTCCACTGACATAAATTCCTAATTCACAATTGACAAGCGCATTTAGTAGTCGATTCGCAACCCAAGTTTTTACAAGATATGCTAGCCATTATAATAATGGAAAGTAAGCCTCTGATAGCAGTGGACAAGAATTACTTCAAAATCCTCCCAAAAAATGTCTTGACAAATGTTTTAGCAACAAAAACTCCAAATAATATTACAAAGACTCAAGAAGCTACTATAAGCATGGAACCAATTGTCGAATCAACTTTTGAGTTTTGAGGGGAGGGGGGGTTCTAAACTTTCTAACAATACGTAAAAACACTACCACCTTTCAGCCCCAGCATATATCATTATTTAGTCAATCTTTACGGACGAGTAGATGAGCCTCGTGAACCAGAAACAGGCGTAGAAACCAATGGTCCCCGTCAGCACGAAGAAAGCGTATGAGCCAATCAGCATGTACCCGAAATACAAAACACCCGAAACCGGTTTTGTAATGTTGAGCTTCGTGAAGAAGTAGAAAACCGCATAAAGGAAGAGGTACAAAGCTGATGATCCCGAGGTTAAGTACGATCTCCACCACCACAAATAATCCTCGCTGCAAAGCTGGAAATAGCACAGCACGACAGTAATCTCAGCGCAGGTAACAATCAAGATGATGAACACAAGAAAGAGGAAACCGAAAATGTAGTAGAATTGATGCAACCAGATCGACGTCAGGATGAAAAACAGCTCGATGAACACAGCACCGAATGGTAGTATGCCTCCGATTAAAATGGAGAACAGAGGGTTCATGTACCAAGCCTGCTCGGGTATTTGCCTCGGGATTTTATTGGTTTTCACTGGATCCTCGATAGCTGGCTTCCTAAAACCTACATAACTACCTACAAAAACGAGGGGGACCGAGATTCCGAACCACAAGAGGACTAATACGAACATGGTCCCAAACGGGACCGCTCCCGAGGACTCCTCGCCCCAAATAAGTGCATTCAACACGAAGAAGATAGCAAATACGACCCCAGGGAACATAAAAGCTGTCTGAAGAGTAATTTTCTTCCACTCCGTTCCTTTGAACATCTTGTAGAGTCGGGCCGAAGCGTATCCAGCGAAAATGCCCATGAACACCCACAGAAGTAGCATAGCTGTCATTAAGCCTCCGCGGTTAGAAGGGGATAAAAATCCAAGCGCTGCGAAAATCATAGTAACGAGTATCATCCCGAGAAACTGAACGCCAGTTCCAACGTAAACACAGAGAAGGTTCGAGTTCGTCGGAGGCCTGAAAACATCACCGTGAACTAATTTCCACCCAGTTTCTTCTTGAGCTTCTTCTTGGGTCTCCAACTGGTTGTACTTTGAGATGTCACGGTAGAGCGTCCTCAGCATAATCATTGCAACCATTCCCGAGAGAAAAAGAACGATCATCAAAGAATTGACTATTGAGAACCAATGGATTTGATCATCAGCCATGTAAAGATATGTGTCCCATCTTGAAGCCCACTTGACTTCACTTTCCTACAAGGGTAGTTACATAGAAAATGCACGCAACATGATAATCATTTTTCTACTTGTAAACACACAATTTATTTCACCAACAGCTAAAGGAAAGCGTTACCTGGAACTCCACATCATAGGTGAAGATAATTTCCTTCTTATCTTCAACCTCCTGCGGAGAGTCGGAGGTAGTTACTGTGCGTTTTGCATGAGGATCACACGTCGTTAGTCGTGCTTTGTCATTCCATTTACCCTCGTATTCATGCTTCACACTGAATGCACACGAAATCCCAGATCAATTCATTGGAAGAAAAAGCTGAATTACATCATAATATTGAGCATCAGGAGGACCATAATACCTAAATGGTTTGACTTCAAATCCCACAATTCTAGCAGCATCAGTTTCTTCGTCCTTGTGATACTTTACAGTAAATGTAAAGTGATTGTGAATAAAATGCTTCTCCTCTGTTCTCTAGTATATCATCAAATATAAAAAAATAAAAAATAAAAATCAGATCTAAATGATCATTTGGAAAATGACTTCCCTAACAGAAAAGTTGAACAAATATACTTACTCCAGCATACTGTGCTTTGAAACCGACAGGGAAACCATGCTGATAAACCAAGGAGTCCATGTCAGGTCTTTTAAAGGGCACAACAAGAGGGAGATTATCCAAAATCCTGTAAGGAAACCAACAAAAAGCATCAGGTAATTATGCATGATTTGGTTTTGGAATGGCATAAGATTCCTCAGAAATGTGGCTTACATGTTCACTCGATAATCATCATCAATCTTTTCTTTCAATTCTTTTGCCTCTTTGGCATTAAGTGTAATACGGCAGACAAAATTGCACATCTGCGGTTCCCGCATCTTAAACTGCATGGATGAGTGTCAGGGAAAAGTTTGTTTTGTAATGCATGATTTTACAATTGATTAATGCGGGGATGAATTTGGACAAAAGTCACTGTCCCGGGTAAGAGGGAATTAGTAACTATTTGTTTCTTTTTATATATATAAAGAAAATAAAACAATGGAAAGACAAAAAGAAAAATTTACAAACCACATAGGGAGAGTTCTCAATACGATCACCACGAAGAACTTCCCCAAGATTCTCAGCACTGTCCACAATTTTCTCTGGTTTACAGTACGGAAGGGAATAGTAGGAATAAGGAAGTTGAGTTTTTACAGAGGTTAATTTGTTCACTTTCACCTTCAGAAGATCACCCTGCACCAAAACACATCACATCAGTACTTTAACATCACAGGAAACCAAACTTAATCATAACACCAAGGTAGTAGACGGATAATGAATCATTATACAAGAAATAACAAAAAAGTTGAGCCACATCCTATGGATGTATATTATATGATGACATATAGGTTGACAAAGTTGATTAGTACACCAGAAACAATTGCTAAAAATTATTATTCACATTATCAAATATCTTTCATTGCATATCAAATTTTTGGACTCCAAGTATTCTATAATAACTTTCTACTTTCAAATTCTAAAGAACACAGAGAAGTTACTTATACATACAGGAAGCTTGTGCTACACAAAAATACAAATGCAGCCAAAAATGTTTTCCCGTAAGTTTCTCCGATGCTGGTGTATTTAGTTTCATGTTTATATTCCACTCATATTAGTAAACATACACATATATACATGAAGTGTCTAAAATATGCCACAACTATAACCTGGCAATAACCCGGATCCAAGATTTTGAGTGTCACCCATAGAGATAGAATGGAAGAGAAGATGAATTTGGAGAGGAAAATAAGCTCCTTCCCTTGTTTGATGGACGTGGACACGGAGGAGTTGGATACACACACACACATATGTGTATAGAGGTGCTCAACGGTTTGGCTAAACCAGCCAAACTACATAAGGCGGTTCCAGTTTGAGCTTTTTTCCAACCGTGAACCGGATTTATAAAATATCCATTTTCTAAGTCATTTTTCTAACACCAAACTCGTTCGATATTTTGAATTGGTGGTCAACAAGAATACTTTATCTTATAAGTAATAGCCCCACGATCACGATGGAGATATTAGTCGTTCTTGGATCTAGCAACAATTCGATAAATTGGTGATAACTTATATCTTTTGCCCTCTCTAAGCTAAGTAAGATACGAGGAAATTATGTGCACTTTGATTTTAAGGTGGGGAGTTGCAATTTAATGTATAACTTATTTCAATTTCTTAAAGTTACAATTTCAGATTTTACATTTGAGTATTTAAAAAATGTTCATTCTCACCCCATTTCAAAGTTCATAAATCACGTATACTTCTCATATATATAATTACTTGAAAATAAAATTTCAGATTTTAACTTCAAATATTTGAAGATAGTTCAAGTCCAAATTTATTAAAAGTGTTATCTCTATTTTCTCACTTAACTTCAAAATTTCAAATATTCTAATATAAATTTTTTATTTTAACTTCAAATATTTTAAATGGTTCAATTTCAATATCTTTTTAATTAATTCCAAATTTCAAATTGTTAGTTCTATTTTCTAATTTAAAATCATACATTTTTAAAAAAATTATAATAATAGAAAATAAAAAATTTTAACTTCAAAATTTTCAAATATTTTAATTAAAATTTCTTATTTTCATTGTTTCAAAAAACGACCGAGGCTTACGCCTAGAAACGTTTTGGGGGAAATCGGTTCGAGGCGGACGCATCAGATCCCCATGTTAGGAACGTCCGCCTCAAAGTGTCGAGGCGTGCGCCTCGACTCGGTTGCGCCTTGAGGCACCTGAGGCTGACGCCTCAGCTTTTGAGGCATGTTTTATATTTTATTTTTGAATTTCCCCTTTTATGTTATTTTTTCTTTATTTATTATTATTTATAAATGTATAATAGAAATTAATATAAATAGAATAATATAAAACGAGGTAAATAGAATTATAACCAGTCGGACGAAACCCTACGCACTCCTTTCTCTTCTCTTCTGCCCGATCTGGCCCCACTTTTTTCTCCCCTTACCTCTGAACAAATTATATTGATATATGACTATAGGTGTTTGCTATTGTTAATTTGTTATATAACTTTTAAAAAATAAAAAATAATAAAGTAATAAAAAAAAGCTATTTTTTTTTGGCGGTTAGTTGAGTTTTTTAAAAATAATCCCTTATTTATATTTAATGGTTGATTGTTAATTGTTAGTTTTTGACTTAATTTTAGACTTTTATTTGAGATTTTTTTTTGCCACTGTCTTGATACTTCTTTTTTAAAATTTTTAAATTGTTGGATTTAATTGTTAGTTAATTGTTAATTTTTGGTTGTGAATTAATTTTAGACTTTTTAGTTAATACACACACACGTGTGTGTGCGTGTGTGTGTATAGAGAGAGAGACTTAATTTTATTATTTTTGGTTTTCTATTTTAATTTTTTCCCAAAAAATTGAGGCGCACGCCTCGTTCCGCCTCGAGGCGTACGCCTTGCCTCATCTGAGCAAAACGCCTCGTTTCCGCCTTTCGTTTTTTGAAACATTGCTTATTTTAACTTCAAATATTTAAATAGTTCAATTTCTTTTTAATTTTATTAAATTAATTTAAAGTGTTATTTCTATTTTCTCACTTAACTTCATATATTGTTTTTAATAAAAATTGAAAAATAAACATAGGGACAAAAACCCAAAAAATATGAATTTTTAATGTAATAAAAGAAAATCGGCCAAACCAAACCGCGAACCGACGGTTCACAAACCGCCGACAATCGGCCGGTTTCACGGTTTGTCATTTTTTGACAAACCAAACCGGCGATTCAAACCGTGAACCGTCGGTTTGCAACCATTGAGCATGTCTGCATGTGTGTTTTTGTGTGTGTGAAAAAGTGTTATTTTTCCAACCTAGTATTTGTTTGGTCAACGATTATGATCAATGTGATTGAATCTTTTGAAATCCATCACATCTTGAAATATATTAGTTCAGGTGTTTCTGATATTAACAAATTGTTCGGTGGAGGGTGAGCAGGTATGGGCTCTAGAATCCAAGATCGGGACACAATGGAGTTAGAAAGATAGTGACTGATGGGTGAGCGAAAGGGGAAGGTAACATGGGCACTGGAGAGAGGAAATAGAGATCAGAGGAGTAGAATCTAAATGAGAATTTAAGGATAAGCTGTTAATGTTCTTATATTTGCAAATGGTTAAATATGGGACCAACTACCACTTATTCTGTACCTGGTAATTATGGAATACAATTATACAGCTTCAATGGATACGATTTGTAGATCACTGAAATGTAAAGTGTTCTAAGATTCTATCCTTGAAAAGAAAATTAATAAAATTGGAGATTCGCCAGTGGCTTAACAAAAGTTACAAAACTTTAACACTTGCTTTGATATTATACAATTTACAGTGACCACCAAGATTTGGCTTAGTAATAAAGGTGGTGCTATCTTGTTTATGTTTTCTCTGAACTAAAAAAACACCCAAAACGAATAAGCTCAAACCACGCGAAAGCAAACCAAAACCATATCCGGAATATCACAGATACTGATATTTCGATTTTGTGTTATTATGCTCGACATTTTGTACACTGGTCAGTTGATTTGATTGTCATGTTATTAGCTGTCCACTTTATTTACAACAACCTTTCAACGTGAGAGGACTCGGAATCAAACAGCAATCCCAATTTCACACGGTGGCACATACTCACACAAGATAATAATTAAGCAATAGCAGCAACTCACTCACATAGATCTAATATTAAACAAACCCTTCATCAACAAAATCAAACTCCGAAATTATCGGACTTTCACAAACACACAACGCAAACACTGAAACCCACAAAAAAAGAAAATTTATACAAATGCATATTATGGATGGATGTTAACAAATTGTGTGTATTCAAACGCGAAAGATGCAAATAGGCATGAACGGGATCTATCATCGATGATGTAAATTACCTTAACGAAATCTTGGGGAGCGACGCCGGGGAGGTAGAAGGAGTGAGCGACGTTGATGAAGAGAAAAAGAAACGTCAAAATCACGTGAGGCCTTCTCCTCAAGACCTCCATGTTTTCTACGCTCAACAACTCAGTTCTCACAAGATCGCGAATCGATTGAAGATCCAGATCCACACGTTACACCGGAACTTATAATGTGTGTGTGTACGCGAGAGACAACGGATAAATCTGTCTCTTTCTCTCTGACCTTTCGCTCTCTTGTGTGTGTGAGAATGTTGGTGTAAGCAAAGCAAGGAATGAAAGGGAGGAGGAAACTGGAAGCAAAGTAAGAATCCAAACGGAGGGGGTGGAGTTGACAGTTTGGCTTGCAGATGGGAAGATGAGTAGATCACCACCGTAGATAGGGACCAGCGGTAATCTAACGGGTTGTATTATTTCATACGATTTAATGAGGATTAGTTGACTGAGATATTTTTTTAATTAATTAATGGTGAGTTTTTTTATTTTTTATTTTACACTATCCATCTTATATCCACCCAATATATTAATTCTGTTGACACATTATTTAGGTGTCAACTATATATTCAATCAAATGACATGTGTCATATCGTTGTTTAATGAATTTCTAATGTGGCAATCTCACATTTTTTTTGAATAAAATCTTTTCTTTCATAAAAATTTTTCAGGGTATAAAATAGCACTTTTTTCTTTCATTTTTTCATTTATTTTRTTTTCTTATACTTGCTTCTCTCTCTCTCCAAAACAACTTCCACCGATTTTTTTCCTCAATCTTTTCATTAGCCATTTTTCGTATAATTGGTTCATTGATTCTCTCCAAAAGAAATACTGCCTTTTAGCAAAATTCCCCCAGATTTCAACACAATTAAACAAATCTTTTCATTAGACTTTTATTTGTATAATTGGTACATTGATTCTCTCCAAAAGATATACTGCTGTTTAGCAAAATTCTCCAAGATTTCAACACAATTAAACGACGGTTAATTTGAGATGTTGCTACCGATTTTTTTTAAAGTTGTGGTTTTTCCGATTAATCAATACATGGTTAGTTTTCCTTTTTTTTTTTGTTCATTTTGCTAATTTATTTGTTCATGTTTGCAACCCTTTTTTCTTCTTTTTTTTTTTAATCTTGGTGATTTATTTCCGTTGCAGCCCAGATCTGTTGAATTGCGATCCAGATTTGGGTATTTTGCAACGAAGATCTGATTGGATAATATGCTGCATACCATATTTTAACCCTCATCCAGATTTGTTGAATTGGATCTAGAAAAACTTAAAATCGAAATATGGTATAGTTAATATTTATAAGTGTTTTTTTGTTTTTTTTTCAGATTTTATTGATTAATTGCTTCTCATGGGTTAGATGAATTTCAGTGATTCTTTCATTTTTCATTATTCTCTCTTTTTTTTATTTTTAAGAATAATAATCACAATTAAATAATAATGTTGAGGAGATACAACTGATAACTGAGGAAATATAACTGAGGAAAAGTTACATCCATCATTCTTATATTTTATAGTAATATAATTAGCCATTTGCAAATTGACCATTTAACTTTTCAATTTAAGTCGAAGTTGTAATTATGGTTTTAATAAAATAGCAGGTTTTTCGACTATGAGATACATAGAGAACTTATTTTTGTTTAGCAGTTGATTTTGTTCATACGTTAACATTTTTTCTCAAATTAACAATTAGTTATAGTTTTACTAATTAATTGATATAAAATAATTTTAAATGAAGATTGATGTGCAATTCAGGGTCAATTGAGTTTATTTTTATAAATTACATTACTAACTCTATTTACATATCTACAGTCTTTGTCACAATTAAACATTTTCAATCATGTTCTATTTTTACTCTTGACATTAAACCTCACAATTTCTAAGAATTGGTAACACTGACGAAATTAGGTTTTATCTATTGACTAATATCAATATAATAAAATGTCTTTTTAATATACGCCAAATAATGTTGCAAAAAGACAAATATTTTATTTTGAAAAATAAAAACAAATAAAGGAGTATATAGATTTTTTTTATAATATTATATTTGAAAGATTTTAATAAAAAATAACGGTGACGGTATGTTCAATTTGATAAAAATATACAACAAATTTTATTCAAAATAAAATTATATTTTGTAAATAATAAAGAAAATTCAACATATTTCAGAAAAAGAACAAAATTGAAAACATAGAGCATTCCAAATGTGTAATATGTTATCAGAATAACAAATCAAATAAATATATATTCCAAATAAAAAAATCAGTATGTGATAAGAATTTAAATAAGCATATCTAATGGGGAATATAATGGGGGAAAGAGAATAGTATAGGTAAAAATCAGTATTTTAAAACGCGTATCATGTAACACGTTACGTTTTGATCCCAACATCGTGTAGCATAAATGGAGTTGTGTATTGCGTGAACTATTTGAACACGTTATTTACTATTAAAAAATAATTATATATTTCTCATGAGTTATTTTAATATAAAATATAATCTCAACAAACCAAAAAGTATCAAATAACGAATAATATAGAACTCTATGATGTTTATAATAAAATGTTAAAATTCTGTAAGAATATCTAGAATTAAATTGATCAGCACCGTTCAAAACAAAATTATAAAAATAATTAGAATAAACACTAATTGTTAACGAAAGTTGGATGGTTTGTATTTATATGGAAACACTTGCATACTATAAATCAAATTGGTGTCAAATTACTAAACACCTGCGTACCTACATATCATGATTTGGGAAGTTTTTTCTCACGGTTTGGGAGGAAAAGATAGGAAGAAAATACGGAAGCAACAAAAAAAAATATAAGAAAAACAAAAGCGGGAGAGGAGATAAGAAGAAAATCACGGAATCAACAAAAAATAAAATAGGGAGAATGATATTATATGTGTACGACTTAAATAGTAATAGGGAGGATTTATTTATTCAAGTAAGTTCGTGCCGGCTCTAAGGAAGTCGAGTCAGATCTATATTATTCAAATAATCACATAATTATTATGTTAATTGATATATGAAATGACCGAGTATGCTCATGAATCGAAATTCCATGACAAATGATCATTTTAACCTAACCTACCAAATGAAAGAGTTTTATTCAAGATTTAACAAGTAAGTTCGTGTCAGCTCTACTGAAGTCGAGTCAACTATATATTATCCAACCAATCACATAATTTTTATGTTAATTGATATATGAATTGACCGAGTATGCTCATGAATCGAAATTCCATGACAAATGATCAATTTAAAATAATCTACCAAAAGAAAGAGTTTTATTCCAGATTTAACAAGTAAGTTGCTTTAAGTTTCTTTCCTCTCTCCTATAGTTTCTTTTCTCCCGGTCAATCTAAAGTATTTCCCCACCTAATTAAACAATCAAATAAGTAATAAATAAATCTATTAAAAAAACACTCTCAATATTCTCATCTTATTACATGAATTATTAGTTTTTAAAAAAAAAAAACACTCACAATCTACCTGAATCATTGAAAGTCTCGTAGAAACTTCTACGAATTTTTTCCAAAGTTTCTATGACATTAGTGTTCTATAAAAATATTATTTAATGTACATATTTCAACTGTGCGAAGATCAAAATTATTATTAACCTTCGAATAGAAGAAAAATGCTCATTCTAAATAAATATCATCCCACCACACACTAAAACAAAATTAACGAGAAACACTCCCTTTCTATCGTCTATTCCCAACATAAATCTAAAACTTTATTTCCCTTCCTCTCTCCTATTTCGAACATAAAAACAAAATTAACACAGATCTAATAAGATATTTGAATAAAACACCCCGATCCCTAATTGAACATCCAAATAAATAAAAAAATTCTTGACGATTCTCAAATAATACAAGACTACAATGGATCTAATAGATCTATTTGAATAAAACACTACCGATGAACAGATAAATAATTGATAAAAAAAAAAACTTCTCAAATATTCAGGTTTAAGATAATAAAATGTTCATCCAAAAAAATATCATTATGATAAAAGTATATTTAGTTTCTCACAAATAATAAATTTTCTTTAATTTGATATTCGATCAATTCTAGACCAATAATAAATTTTTCATACTGATTCTAAACTCGGATATTCAGTTAATTTTGGAGGTTTAATTAAATAAATAATATATTTTTAATTAGGAATTGAAAGAATAATATATTGGAAAAAAATGATTTTTTGGGTCGGGACGCCCTTGGGAATGACGTCCCGCTCACATTTTAGAAGGTAGAAATAATAACCTTTCTAGAAAAGAAACATCGGGATGCCATTCCCAAGGGCGTCCCGGACCTAAATTGACAATTCATAGTTTTTGGGGCTGAAATTAAAAAAAAAACAACATTTTCACAAAATTAATAATTTTCCCATTTACAAATAAAATCAATTTTATTAAATAATTAACAATAAATAAGACACGAATAAATTCAAATTT
>BMAC01000066.1:1861209-1890110 GCA_014905375.1 Phtheirospermum japonicum
TGAACATTTGATTTTATTTACTTGTGATGAAACTATTAATTATGCTAATATTTGAATTTATTTATTTTGTGAGAAATTATTAATTATGTGAAAAATTGAATTTATAAGAAATTATTATTTATGTGAATATATGAATTTATTTATATTTTTAGAAGTAAGCGCACATATGACGAATATGTCTTCTGGCAATGAATATGACATATATGCATCAATTCTACGAGACGAGGGTGGAAATGCAAATGTAGATTCCACCGAGCATCATCCCCCTCCCCCACCGGCGATCCCGGATTACCCCGCCGACTGCGTCGGACCAGGTGAAGGAAGCGATTTTGAAAATAGTTTAGATGAACTAGATGATGATGGTCATGAAACTGACGAGAAATTCTTTCAGTTGGGGGGTAGCATACCAAATAAAGATCCTTTTGAACCTACCGTGGATGAACGTGCCCCTACAACCCATAAACGAGCGGATAGAGGATCGGCACTGTACAAGAACATACCATTTTTCGATCACGTATACGAAGACGTTCCTATTGATTCTATTGGTGTCCCTCAACCGGACTACTACTACGATAAAGACGAAGGAGTGTTGAGAATAGGCATGATATTCAGAGATAAAAGATATTTGATGTGGGCTGTCAAATATTACTATGTGCGCTTCGCCAAGTGTGCGTATAGAGTGGTAATGAGCAATCCAACGGTTTGGAAAGTTAATTGCTTGTCTAATTCACTTGGGGAGAATCATGTAGATATTAATGAATCATCCGAATGCGGATGGTGGCTCCGCGCTAGTTTTTGTAAACGGAAGGGTGCTTGGGTAATCACAAGATTGGATTCTGAGCACAAATGTCTTGCATCTTTTACACGTACTGATCACACCAATTTGTGTAAAAATATGATTGCTATGCTCATTACCACTCACGTCAAGCAGGATCCGTTATATGGCGCTTTGCATGTCCAGAAGGCTGTCAAACAAGAATATGGTTATGAAGTGCCATATCACAAGGCATGGCAAGGTTTGCGACGGGCTCGTGAAAATGTGTACGGGACGTGGGAGCAGACGGTCCAATATTTACCCAAATATATGGAGGCCTTGCAGACGTACAACCCAGGGACAGTGGTCGAGTGGCTACACAAATCTTCTGGAATACCTGGTGTGCACATGTTAAAATTTGTATTTTGGGTATTTCGACCATGTATCGAGGCTTTTAGACATTGTCGCAAGGTGATCAGTGTTGATGGAACCTTTTTGGTTGGAAAGTACAAGCACACATTGTTGATGGCAGTTGCAGTTAGCTTACGCAATTGTTGATTCAGAGAGTTACAGCTCGTGGCATTGGTTCCTTCACATGGTTGCAAAATTTATTGTTCGCGACATAGAAGGGGTTTGTCTTATATCTGACCGACATGCAGGACTAATTAGTGCACTAGAACAAGTTCCGTCATTCACTTCTAACGTTTTTTGTTTGCGACATGTCTCTTCTAACTTCAACACACATGCCAAGTCTGTGAAATTGAAGGATATGTGTTTCAAAGCTGGAGCAGAATACAGGGTTACAGTCATCTATAGAATAATGGAGCAGATTAAGGCCATTGATCCGGATGCATTTGCATACTTGGATGGCATTGATAAGAGCAAGTGGACACTGTCCCATGACGACGGCAAACGGTGTGGCATCCCGACGACCAACATATCCGAGTCCATCAATGGAGTGATGAAGCGTGCTAGACGGCTCCCAATAACTACTATCATCTGAATCTTATTTCTTCGATGTGCTCAAAACTTCTATGATTGCTTGAAAGATGCGACAAGAGTCCATAACATGCAACAATTTTGGCCTGATAAGATATATAACCTAGTCAGAGAAAGACAGCATTTAGGGTCATCTTACAACGTTACGTGCTTTAATTGGGCGGCACAAACGACCGAAGTCTCTGTGAGGGTCAGCGGAGGAGTTCGTATTCGAGTCTTTCGAGTTTCCTTGTTGAGCGCAGAATGCTCTTATGGTAGATGGGTGAGCAGCGGTATTCTGTGCTCTCATGCAATAAAGGTGTGTACCGAATTCAGAACGGATCCTCGAGTTTACGTCCTAGATTACTACAGCACTACTGCGTACCTACGCACATACTCCGCTGGCGCTTTTGAACCGTTGCCCGATGCGGAGGACTGGAATGAGGCAAGTTTTGAATTGGTTCATGATCCACACACGAGGAGGAAGCGAACCGTTGGACGACTTAGGGGTAGTAGGATCCCCAAAGAAATGGACCAACCCCAAGTACGAGCAAGACAACAATACCGTGCGCAAGATGTGGTTAGCTCATCACAAGGCGGTGGACGTTCTGGTTCCAGGCACTAATTTTAGATACGAAGATGATCTTTTCATGAGTCCGATGTTGTAATTCTCTAGCACTTTCAGAAGTTGTAATTTGCATTTGTATGAACATTAATAATTATTGCTGTATGAATCCCCTAAGTAATATTCATCTTGATGTTGTAGTTCGGTTTATTGTTCTGTTGACAGACGTTGGACACTACTCGATGTTGTAATTCACATTTATATCTGAAATAATAATTTGTGTTGTACGAATTCCTTAAGTAATATTTCATTCTTGTATGGATTCATTAATTCCTGCAACTTTTTGTCTAATATTTCATTCTTGATCGTTTCTATGTATTTATCTTGCAGATGGCATCACCGCTCTTGAGCCGGCAGGGTTTACATAGATCGAGCAGCGTTGCAGGTGGTCATATGGATGAGGTTCTGAGGGTGAAGCGTGCAACAGATTATATTTTCTGGGTGGTCTATAGACTGCTTTTCAGTCGATAGACTGGGCAGTCGATAGACTACTTTGCAGTCGATAGATTGGATGCTTTCGGCTCGAACTTCTCGTTTTCCAGTCCAAAATATCCGCCGAGTGAATATAATCCTTTTAGCCACCTACAAAATAAGAATTCAAACTTAAAAACCCAAAAATAGCACAAAAATCTTCACATATCGTACTCTTAAACCCAAAAAAAAAAAAAAACAATAAAAAAGTGAAGCACCATGACAAAACTTAGAAAAAACAATAAAGGAAGGGCAGCACTCCTGTTAGGCCGGACTAACGGATCACCTATTAGGCCAAAAATTTATACTAATACATCATAGTACAAAAGTTAATACATTATAGAGAAAAATAATACATCATAGTACCAATACATCACAATATAAAAATCAATAAATCATATAATGGGTCAAAGATTTATGAAAAATCAAAAATCAATATATTATACTCCTTCCGATCCTTTTTAAATGTCGTTCTGGCTCTTATTAGAAGAATTAAGAACTTAAGTATATGACTACTCTACCCTCTAAATCTTATCAATATCATATTAAGATTATCTTCCAAACAATATTATCTTTCTATCTCTCTCTCATTTACGCTCGTTCTACCATTTCCTCCAAAAATTCTCTCTCATATTGCAGCAAAATATAAAATAATCAGTTCGCTTGTTTCATGATAATTCAATTTCCAAAATTTAAGTTTGTAGCGCGACAAAATTTTCAAAATACAAGAAAAAAATCTAAATTGCTTGTATCTTCTTCTCGCTTTATTTCATGGAAATCTACTCCCTAAAAATTTAAATTGTGAGAGTGATTTAAAATTTTCAAAACACCAAAACATTCAAAGTCTCTCTGTCTCACATATTTCATGAAAAATCAGCTCTCCTAAAATCTAAGTTTTGAGCATTGTTAAAAAATTTCAAAACACTTATACGAGCCAAAAGTTAAAAAAAAACAAACATGCCTCTTTTGCCTATTATATACAGAGGTACAACATGGAGTAAAGAAAAAACACATCTATGGCTACCAATACTAAAAATCGAAGTGATGAAGAAACGTGGTTCTTTGACTTGAATGCTTCTCCAGTGGACTGAGATACTTCAGGAGACGAGCAAGATGTGGAGATAAATGGTATGACTCCACTAATAATCGCATCATCTGCGGAAGGAAATTTGTTACTTGATTTGAATGTGGACAAAAATCAGGAGTTTGAGTCTCCGGTACTAGAGCTAGAGATTGATCGATTGCAAGTTGAAGATGAAGATGTTTCGACTTTAAACTCGGGTACTTTAGTAATGGGTTTTATTTTATTTTTGTTTCAATGGCATGGACATATATACAAGCCTTATGGTGGATAGAAAAATAAATAGGTTGTTGTTGTGTGTCATACAAGCTTTTTTTGTAGCAAAACTATAACAGACTAATTATAGTAATTATTAATTAGATTGCTAATTTATTTTTTCAAATTTGAAAAAGGATTTTTACTTCTTTTTAAGTTGTCATAACATGAGTTTCTTTGGGTCGTTTATTATAATCCTATACAGTATTGTATATCATTTTTATTTTATATAGTTTGGTCCTTGATATAACATTCTTCGCACATGTTTCATTAAGTTTGTTTATATTTATGTGATATTTAAAATGCACAGATAACTCTGAAGCTTCTCATGAGAGAAAAAGGAAGAAAAACTTGTCTAATAAGCAAAGATGGACAATTTATAGTACTTTGTTGTCAAAAAGTGTAAATGGAAAGCTGAAACGAGAGACCACAAAAGAGGTTGCAGCTTTATTTTTGGTTCCTATACGAACTGTTCAAAGGATTTGGAAAAGATCAAAAGAAACTTCAAATGGGGCAGTAGTTGACGTGTCCCATAAAAGAACGAGAAATTGCGGACGAAAGAGAATCCAAGTTGATTTGAGTCGAGTGCGTGAAATCGACTTAAGCGAACGAACAACTCTGAGATCACTTGCCAGCTCTTTAAAAGTCAGCTATACAACATTATTCAGGTTAGTAAGACGAGGCCTTCTTTGGTGTCACTCAAACGCCATTAAGCCATACCTGAAAGAAGAAAATAAAAGATCTCGTTTAGAGTTTTGTCTATCGATGCTAGAACCAAACATATTTCCCCATGAGCCAAAGTTTGTTGGTATGTACAATATGGTGCATATTGATGAAAAATGGTTTTATATGACAAAAAAATGTGAAACTTATTATTTACTTCCTGATGAAGAAGAGCCTTTACGAAATTGCCAAAGTAAGAACTTTATTACAAAAGTACCGTTTCTAGTTGCTATGGCTCGTCCAAGGTTTGACGACAAAGGAAATGAAATTTTTTCTGGAAAAATAGGAGTCTTCCCTTTTATCGACACGCAACCTGCTAAGAGAACAAGTAAAACAGAGATGCGGGTAATTTGGAGATCAAAGCGATTACATCGGTTAAGCGAGAGACAATAAAAGCATGTTTAATTGAGAAAGTTGTACCAAAAATCCAAGAAGTGTGGCCAAGAGAGGATTTAGGAAAAACTATCTTCATTCAACAAGATAATGCAAGGACTCATGTCAATCCAAAAGATGTGGAGTTTCAAGTGGCTGGTAGGAGAAATGGTTTTGATATTAGATTAGTATATCAACCATCAAACTCTCCTGATTTGAATATTTTAGATCTCGGATTTTTTAGTGCGATCCAGTCTTTACAGCATAAGGCGCATCCCAAGACTGTAAATCAGCTTGTTAATGTAGTTCAAAAATCTTTTGATGAATACTCTTCAAAAAAGGTGAACCATGTTTTCTTGAGTCTCCAGCTATGCATGCGAGAGATTATGAAACTCGGAGGCTCCAACAAGTATAAAATATTACATATTAATAAGGTTGGATTAGAGAAGGACGGCCGTCTTCCGACGCAGATTACTTGTGTCCTGGCCTTTGTACAGAATGCAAGGAATGTGTTAGCACAAGTTTAGTGATGTAGCCTTTTTTATTATTTATTTCGTTGGTTTAGATATATATATATTTTTAAATTTATCTTGTTAAGGGCGACTCTATGGGTTGAAGAGAATTTCATGAACAACACAAAAAAATGGTTCATTATTTAATTTATTTACCTGCATGAAATTGTTTGGTTTTACTCTATTAATTCAATTCCTAGTTATTATTTAATTTGTAGGCTAAACTATTTTTACTTTGTAATAGTGTGTACATACATGAGCTTTTCTCTCGTAATCGACATATTAAGAATCATTGATAACTGCTTCTGACCAAGTTAATTAATTTTTGTATTAGTCCAAATTAGATTAATGGTTCTTAAGTTGTGTGCGCTATTTGACTGATTATTGATTTGGGAAACTAAGACCAAAACAAGAGAGAAAATAATGAAATAAGAGAGAGAGAGTTCTTGTTATTCTTTGGATTTTACAAACAAAAAAAAACAAAAAAAAAAACAAAGGAAACTGCTTTTCAACTTATTGAATGTGTTCTTTTAATTGCTTTAGCTTGATGTTGAATATTTTCTCAAAAAACTTGCTTGTTGCTGAATATGCGGTATAGTTATAAAAACAACCCACAAAGTTTGGAACAATTACAAAAAGGACCCATTTAACCTTCAAAAGTGTTACTAAATCTTTTTAACTTTGTATGTATCTATAAGTAATCGATGTTAAGAGTGTTATTTACCATAGAGAAACCAATATGAAGGGATCTTTGTAATTTAGAAAAAAATAAATGAGGTCTTTTTATAAGTCGAATTCTAGATACTTTTTTGTAATTAACTCACTTGGTATTTTTTTCAAAGACACTGAAAGAGTAGCACTCAAAACTTTGTTTCATTGAGTAAGAGTAAATATATGCTGGAAATATATGCAGGAACTACAAAGGAGAACAAAAAAATGAGGTATAATTATCAAAATAACCCAAGAGGTTTAGCATAATTGCAAAAAGACCTCATTTATCTTTCAAATGTACAAATAAATATAAAGGGTTGTTTGTATATATAAAAAGACCCCATTTATGGATATAGGAGTGTTATTTACCATATAACAATAAATATGAAGGGTTGTTTGCAATTTTAAAAAATAAATGGGGTCACTTTGTAATTAGGCCAAATTCTAGATACATTTCGTAATGGAATTGGGCAATTTTCAGATTTTATATTTTTCAAAATGAGGTTACTAGATCTTAGTGACAGAAGATAACCAAAAAATGAGGTATAATTACATAAACAACCCAAGAGGTTTGGCATAATTGTAAAAAGACCCTATTTATTTTTAAAATGTACAAATAAATATAAGCCGGTTGTTTGTATATTAAAAAATACTTTTTTTTATCGATGTTGAGAGTGTTATTTACCATATAACAATAAATATAAAGGGTTATTTGGAATTTTAAAAAACAAATGATGTCTTTTTGTAATTAAGCCAAATTTTAGATATATTAAATGATGTCTTTTTGTAATTAAGCCAAATTCTTGAAACCTTTTTAACTGCAATAATGGTAAAAAATTCTTCAACAGATTAAATACATTACTACTATTAACTAAAGCAGGCAGATTAATAAATAATGTCACAACTACATATAAATGAATACCTAAACAATAGATATTACACAGAGCACCATCTGCACACCAAATCACTGTCACATGTGATTCGCCTTTTCTGACTTGAGCTTATAGACAGAAGATAGCCAAAATAAAAAAGGTATAATTACAAAAATTACCCAAGAGGTTTGGCATAATTGCAAAAAGACCCCACTTTTCTTTCAAATGTACAAATAAATATAAGCCGACTGTTTGTATATTTAAAAAAAAAACTCTATTTATCGATGTTGGGAGTGTCATTTACCATATAACAATAAATATAAAGGGCTTTTTGGAATTTTAAAAAATAAATGTGTCCTTTTGTAGTTAGGCTGAATTCTAGATACATTGTAATGGAATTGGGCAATTTTCATATTCGATCATTTCAAAAATGAGGTCATTAGAGAATAGAGACACAAAATAGAATAAAGATGACGTATAATACCAAAAACAACCCATGAGATTTGGTATAATTATAATAAGACCCCATTTATCTTTGAAAAGTTCACATAGATATAAAGGGCAGTTAGTATAATTGAAAAAGACCATATTTATCAATGTTAAGAGTGTTATTCACCATATATATATATATATATATATATATAAATGGCTGGTTGTGATTTTAAAAAATAATGGGGTCATTTTGTAATTAGGCCGAATTTTAGATAATTTTTGTAATGAAAATTGACGATTTTAAGATTTGATAATTTTCAATATAAGGCTATTAGAGACTGAGGTTATCATAAAATGAGGTATAACATAAATGGGGTCTTTTTGTAATCAATTTAAAAGAAACACTCACCCATGCACACAACACAATGTACAGAGGGGTTTTACAAATGAGATCGAAATTTAAAATAATGAAAGAAGTGACAAATTTGTGTTTTATTTTATTTTAAAAGATATTTGTTATTCCACACAACAGAAAAGAATTTCATCGACACATTCCACGTTTTTATTTTCGAGACTTAACTGTTGTATTCACATACTCTATGGCTGGCTTGCCTTTGGATACTTTCATTCTCGATCGCTCGGTTATGAATTCAACCAAATATATTAGCTTATACAAATCACATTCAATACGTCATTCGAAGCAAAAAAAAGAAAAAGTTAAATCAACTATCAAAAGTTTACAGTCGAATTAAAAAAAATAATTCAAGCAAGATAAACAAGTGAAAAATCAGAAAAATCTTCAATAGTCATACGCTATCTGTTATTATCATGATCGGAACTTGCAAAAGAAACACTAACATAATAATTCGTGAAAATAAATACTCTATCACCATGGCACCATATTTATACAAGAAAACAAAAACTCCAACCTAATTACTAGAAAAAGTAAACAAAGAAAGAAAACAAAACAAAACTTTCATCTCTCGATTATTTCCGATCGTCAACTTATTCTAACATTGGTTCCAATTAGAAGTAATCTGGAACAATGATTCTCAACATTGAAATAATCATTTTCTGAATCTCTGAGTTGTCATCAAGCTCTTTATCACCAACGTAAAACTTGTTCAAATCAAATTCGTGCTTATTTTTCAATTCTTTCTCTTCCGCCTTCACAATTATATCTGCACTTGTCGTTAAATCTTCATCCTTGACCTTCACATCTGCCTTCATGGTGGCTTTTCAATTATCACCATTTTTCTTTTTGAATCTTACTTTCTCTATAAATATTCATATTGCATTGGTGTTTCAAGAAAGGGAGGGAATTAGAATTCACGGAAAAGGAGGAAAAAATTTTCGCATAAAAAAAAAAAAGAGGGAAAAGGAGAAATGTTTTGTTGTAAAAAAAAAGAAGGAAAAATACGAATGGTTAGAAGTTTTTCATGTGAAATAGAGCGGAAGAATATCGCTTCATAGAAAATAAGGAAATTAATTATTGTAGGAGTATTAAGTTAAAAAAAAGTAGGAGATTTTATAGGATTGTGATACGGGATAGAATTGGGAGAAATTGTGAAAAATATCTTAAAAGTCATTTAAATAGAAAATTGAGAAAGAGTACAAAACGACATTTAAAAATGATCGGAGGAAGTAATACAAAAACCAATATATTACAGTATCGTGTCAGATGAATCTGATCTAAGTGTTTGCATTAAAGGAAAGAATCACGTAAGATTACATGGAATAAATTACTCAATCCACCAACTTAAAATAAATCACAAATAAAACTTAAATAAATAAATGTAAACGAAAAACATGGAAAATAAACAGTCAGGGAGAAAAAGAAGTAGACGCAATGCAACCTTTTGTGTGGGAAAGCCGCACTCTTGTTTTTTCTTTTTTTCCTGCAAACCGAATTTGGCTGAAATTTGAACAATTGCAAAAGGAAGGGATGACATTTCTCTATTTTTTTCTGCAATTTGATGATTTAATAAAAATAGGACTGATATCTGATCTGATTAGCAAAAGAAAGGAATACGATTTCTCTAGTTTGTGAAAAGGGTCCGTAATGAAAGAAATGGAAGACTACTTTCTAGAAGCCCACGTGAGTTAAGCAGCAAAAAAACAAATTATTCAATTTTTATTCTTTTTTATTTTTTATCATCGAATAAAACAAAGGGTGCGGATATACGCACCCCAAAATATTATTAGTTAACCCAAAATATTTTAAATAAAAATAGTTATAAATAAAATAACTAAAATATCCTTACCACATTATATAATTAAAATTAAAAAAATAACAAAACTATCTTCCAGAAATATTTAATTGATCCTCCAAACGTCCAATCCATTCTTATGTGACTGGATTTGACAAAAAGTAACTCGTGGAACTTCAATAGGAAAAGAACATTAGAACTGCTTGAAAACAAAAGAAAAGCTATATAATGTGACAAACAAATGTCAAGCACAAACCTTTTGGAACCAAATTCCCAACATATGGTTCCCAGCATCAGTGATATTATCACTGTGTAAAAGAAACGAACTGCAGTATATGTGGGTTTCACCAGTAAGATAGGTGTTGCTTCCAGAGACAAGTCACAAATTGTTTAAAATACGACCAAGATTACTTTGTAGGAAAATTAAGATCCTTTGAATCAACAAATGGTTTGCTTAACCTCTCAACCAACTGTTTATTAATTCTGACACCAGAAACAGGGCCACCATTGCCGTGGCGGTGGTGATGATGTTACTGACACGAATACGCATACTTATAAGAAACTTTTCTTTTCTGGCGGCTTTCTCACCAATATTAGGGTACACCGGTGGCCTCGACGGGTGGCGTATGCACCGGCCATTGGCGGAGGTCGGGCATCTCGGCGGCGGCGCTGGCTCTGGGGTAAAATGACGATTTAGGCGACGAGGAGCCGTTACTGCTAGAGGAGGCGGAGGAGGGTTAAAACGACGATTTACTCTTAATCGGCCGGGTTCTTTTTCTTTTGCATTTTTTTTACTTTTATTATTATTATTATTATTATTATTATTATTATTATTATTATTATTCCTTTTGTTTTATTTTTATTATTATATTATATGGGGTAAAATGGGGTGTTTGTGGGGTTGATTTAGTAAGAATAAATGTATTTTAAATTTTTTTGGAATATTTTTATCAATTGGGGTCAACTAATAACACTTTGGGATGCGTATATCCGCGCCATAAAACAAAACCAAGAAAATAAATGAAAAAAACAAACAAACAAAGCAATGTGAATGCGACACATATGAACCCCATAACTCTGCAGTCCAACTTTGTATACCTTAACTTTATAATATAGATAGATAGTAATAGATATTTGATAGACTCCATCTAAAACAAACAAACCAAACAGCTTTGTCGCAACTATACATACGACCATAGGTCATTGCTGATCTTTAATTGCAAACGAAGCCAATATTTGTCTAAGAACAGAACACATCAATTGCTACTCCTAACAAGAAAATTACATTTCCCAGCAAAAAACCGACTAAGCTCATACCGTAGACAAATACTCCATTTCTGTTTTCCAAATACACATGTATCAAGACTCGATAAACTCCAGAAAGGTGTTCAAGAGCAATGAAAGGTTTGGTTTTGATTCATTAGTACAGAATAATTTACATAAATGACTGCCAATAACATTTTGGACACACACTAGCATTACACAATCAACCTATTTTATTACTGTTTTTGATATAGAATTACCACACAAGCTGAAAACTAACCTAGAATTACAACAAAAATCATACACGAAAAAAGAGGAAAAAAGATTCAAATAAGTAATTAGAAGATAATAAAACTAGATCGGGAAATGAGCACCATTACTTCAGCTCTTCCAGAAGAGTCAAACCCCGCTTTTAGGTGGTGCAGCTCAGCAAGGCTTGATTTCAAACCCAATGCTCACAAGTGTTCTTGCCGATTCCGGCGTTTTCTCTCCCGCCACACACAGGGTCTCCCCCGTCAATTCACCTTCTTTGTCGACCGACCACTGAGTTTGACTCTTGTGCGATTGTTTTGTATTGTTTTGCAAATCGTCCAAGGTGATGGGAGAATTAGCAGACGAAACAGCACTCTTTGGGCCACTACGCTTTCTTGGTACTGGTGTGTCATGATCGTGTACTCCCTTGTATGTTATTACTACAGCATTTGTGTTATCAACGGCCCTCTCAATGTGCTTTCGAACGGGACAGCCGGCTGATGTGCATCGGTAGTAGTTCCTGAAAAATTCATACAGCACAATTTGATTAAACCAAATGGGGCCAAAAAGTACAGAGAATCAGATACCTATCAAGAGATTTAAGGGTTTTTTTTTGGATAACCCATTTCCAAGAAGTTCGGACTCGGAAGTTAAGAAGTTCTGCAATTAACTTAGCCAAGATCTATAGGTTAAAGTCAAGCAAGGTACCAAAATATGCACTCTTTACAAGTAAATCAAGACGAAATGTGTAAATAAGACAGAAGTATGGATGGGATAATAAAAGGCAATTTATTGATAATCATGCCTCAAACCATTTTGTTTGACCTACCAATAAATTTAGTTTTTCGTTAGCACATGGAAAGAAGAAAATTGCTTCAGAAAAATCCATGCGTGTACATAAAGCATTTTCAACATTCATAAAAACATGCTTACATTCATAAATGTATAGCTGTCTGGAAGTCTGATAGTACGTGCATCTTCATGCTTACAAACGTACATTCATAAACAGTGTACTTTTATTTTTTCATCTTTTTTTTTTGGGAAAAAATAAATCAGCAGCAGATAAAATAATTGAGCCCCTCTTTGGAAAGCCTAAATTTTTAGAGAATGTTTCTTTTTAAAAGATTACAGCTTCCTCCACATTCGAAAATATGTTAAAATATAACAAGGTTATAACAGTACTATCCTAATTACTCGTTAAAATTGAATACTTTTGAGACACATAATTGGGGTTCTTTGACAGAATGCAACGTTTTATTAACATTGTTTAAAAACAATGCAACGAAAAGAGAATGCTTTAACAAAGTATGTGGCTTCTATAAAGCCTTTTCATGGTTTTAATTTTTAATTATACAAAATTGGTTTAAGGCCAACTTTTGACAGTTGCAGTCACTTGGCATGCTACTTTTTTCACTCTTTCTTTTATATATACATATATAAATATGTCAAAACGGCTATCTAATCAAGAAATATTACATAATCAGAGCTAAGAATTGTATTTACACAATCATTAGCTAAAAGGAAAAAAAAAACATAATCATTAACTAATGATTAACTATTATATATATATATATATATAAAGTGAGGTTTGGAGAGAGAAAAATGACACGCATGATTAGTTTTCTTTTTTAATTATGTAGGAATTTTCTTAGCATAATTAGGATTAAAACTTATATATATATATATATATATATATAATTACGTATATGTTATTTTGGTTTTTATTGTGAGTATAACAATATCAAATTTGTCACTTTTTCTCAAAATAATTTGACCAATTTTTTTAATTAAATTATACAAAAATACGCAGCACAATGCATGGAGAATATTAAGTTATGAAATTCAATGTAAAATTCCATCTATTATGCATTTTGGGTTTTCATCTTCCAGGATAGCATAATGTATTATATAATGATAATTATCAGTTAGACGCGGTAATGAAAAGCAAATCAACACCTCATCGCATGTTTTTAGGTTGGTCCGAAGCGAATAAAAACTATGTGGAAGCACGGAGTTTAACTTATGTTAAGTTTTCTCAAAAATTTGTTTGAAACTCAACAACAAAAGAATCGAAACCTAAGTAGCTACATTTGTTCCCAATAGTACGAATATACTATATTCCGCCACTCGGTATCTCCTAAATGTAATTCGAGAAGCCCAATATCATGATGATATAAAAAAATAACGACATGTAATATCACGTAAAATGATGCATATCGCGATGCATGTTATTCCTGGGGTTGTTGTTAGATGATAAAAAATATATTGACGGTATATCAGAAGCAAGTACTAGGGGATCAACACATTCCGTGAGATCTTTATCTGCAACCTTGCTTGCAGCAAAATCTTTAGCACGTCCCGAAAAAGTGTGGGAGAACTACTGGGAAGACTTACCAAGACTTACCAGATAACATTCTATACAATCAACGAAGTTAAGAAAACTCAAATGTAATAATTATTAACATTTGTTAATCCTCTAAGAATTATTAGTTATGTTCTATTATATTATTTTTATTACATTTTTAATTCCATTTTCTATGGACTTTTTCTTTTTTCTGTCGGCTGCTTGGGCGCTTAATCTGCTCTTGTGACGCCGAAACTCAGAGCCTTGTTTTGCTTGAAACTGACAATTTATTGCAGCGTATGAGAAAGAACTTAAAGGATTTTCCTCTCATCCCAATTCAAAAGGTCGTCGATTCCAATATGTATTGAAATAGATTTATTGGTGAAGAATTGGAGTATGATGAGAAAGAACTTAAAGGATTTTCCTCTCATCCCAATTCAAAAGGTCGTCGATTCCAATATGTATTGAAATAGATTTATTGGTGAAGAATTGGAGTATGATCATAAAGCACTCAATGAGAAACATGGTAAGTTGGTTAATAATTTGAATGTTGAGCAGCACCACGTTTATGATAAAGTCATGGATGTACTACATTTAACCAAGGGTGGTGTATTATTATTTTATAGATATGGAAGGACCGGTAAAATATTATATTTGTTCGGGGGACGCTATCTGCGGCCGTTAGAAACTTCTCTTCTTTTTCCGAGAAAAAGATCTGGGCATTTTAAATTTAAGATTCTTTTAAATATCCACCAAGATTCATCGTGTTCGATTTTACAAAATCCATTTGCAGAATCAATTCCATTTGCAGTATCAATTGTGCGTGTGCAACTCATTATTTAGGACGAAACTCTGATGATGCATGGACATGTTTCAAAACTCTGACATGATGGTATCGCAAAACAATTATAATAGAGAGCTTCTATTTGGTGGCAACGCAATAATTCTTTGTGGAGATTTTCGTCAAATTTTGGCAGTTATTCCAAAAGGCACCGACTAAACATAGTTGACGCGACGATCTGACTAGATAAATGGTTATGAGATGGAACAGTTGGGGGACCAAATGATACCGTCGTTCAAATTGAAATCCCAAATGATCTATTATTGAAGATGATGGTGACCATGTTACGTAAGTAGTGGCGATCACATGTCCACAATTTGAAAAAACTACTGAATACTCCGCTTATTTAGAGGGCCGTACTATTCTTGCCCCAATACTTGATGTCACCGATTTGATTAATGAATAAATGACGTTAGCACTGTCAAATGGGGTGGCCCACTCCAACCCGCCTCAGTCTACCTACAAACATTGTGGAGCGGTCTAGGCCCATTTTTCCGTGGGCTGGGAAACTCATGGTCCGTGGCCCGTTCGTGTAGACCTACGGGCCGAACGGACCGGCCCGTGGACTTCTATTGCTTAAAATATAGGAAGTAAATAAGAAAATTTGTGGAGAAATCTCTATGCCCTTCGTTCTCTTTAAAACCCATCAAAATCCCCAAAGCAGAAAACCCAAGAACCATCCCCAACAATGTCTCCCAAACGAAACCAACACTGGAAAAACAACATACCACGAAATCCATCCTCCGCTTCAAATTTCTCTGCACTGGCGCAAGCTTATCGCCAACCCAAAGTTCACAAAATTCCACAAGGACCCAACGGTAAGTTCTCCAAAACCCCAAGAAAATCAATTTGTTCATTTATGTGAAGATGAGCAGCAGCTTTGATTTTAAAAAAACAACACTTTGATGAAGAAAAAGTGAGGCATTGGCTTGGTGTGTTAATTATCTATCAATGTAAATTAACTATAAGACTCTGTAATGGAAATAATTTTAAAATGGGCTAGCCTGCAGGCCAAATGGACCAGGCTAAGTAAGTCCGCAATTTAACGGGCCAAGGAAAAGAAGGCCCAAATCCGCCCGTTTTAGCTGGCTGGCAGGTTGACCCGTGGGCTTTTGACCCATTTTGACAATGCTATCTTAGCACTGATATAGTGCGTGCAAATCCGATTCAAACAATGACATATTGCATTTTAGCTGACTGGCAGGTTGACCCGTGGGCTTTTGACCCATTTTGACAATGCTATCTTAGCACTGATATAGTGCGTGCAAATCCGATTCAAACATTGACATATTGCAGGACGTCCACTCACCGGAGTTTGTAACACCAATAAATGTTATGGGTTGCCGAACCATGCGCTAAAACTAAAAATTGGAACTCCAATCATGTTATTGATAAATATCAATCATTCCCTTGTATTGTATAATGGAACAAGTTGGTTGTTACAAAATTTGACGATCATGTAGTACTAGCTATGATTTTTCAAGAAAGCAATGCAGGTGAATTGGTGTTGATCCCTATAATGACTGTCACACCATCTGATCCAATGTTGCCTTTCAAGTTCCAATGACGATAATTTTCTGTGATCGTGTCATACGCCATGATGATCAATAAAAGCCAAGGACACGTTGGACCTAAAGAGGCAGTTTCCAATCGTGGCCAATTGTATGTTGTTATATCAAGAATGACCAATCGTAATAGTTTAAAAATATTGATCATCGATGATGAGAATAAATGTAGTAACAAAACTACAAATATTGTGTACAATTTTTTTTTTCATAATTTGTAAATCACATATCGTCTAATAACAATCTTTATATGAATCAAGTTATACCATTTTTGATGCTATTCGATCTTTGAATAATAAATAAATATTATATATATTTATAACTGAAGTATACATATATACAATAAGTTATATAAATATTTTTATACATTCAAACCCAATTATTTTTATTTGAAATAAAAATAAAATAAAAACTACTGTGCAACATACGGGTAAAGTATTAGTTATATTAAATAATATAATCATTTGGCAATGACTATCCTTGTGTAATCCTTTTATTAAATACCATTATTATGATATACATAACAATAATAATAAACCAGTATAAAGCTTATTTGTATATGAATGCAATACTTAATAGTGTTTTAGGATATATTATTATTATATGAATACATTATACTACAAAATAGTAATATAATTATTTATGGTATATACATATATATATAAATAGTTTGTGTTTGTATTATTAAAAAATAATTATATTATAGTAGATAATCATTACCGAGTGACAATATAATTATATAACATTTAATCATTAGACACTATTTAGGAAAATACTATTTAGGAAAATAATACAGTACCCACAAAGTACCATACCCCAACTATATTAATCCAACCATCTATTGCCACATCAAATCTAAGGGCTAGAACTTTTTTGCATAATGGTTAGTGGGACATATAGGTACTTAGAACTTCACTAATGTTTATGTACATTAGCTAATAATTATGTAATGCTTCTTGATTAGATAACCATTTTGACCTCAAAGAAGAAATAAAACACAAAAGCAGCTTGCCAAAAAGCTGTAGCCATTGAGAGGCCGACTTTATACCAGAAATAGAATAAATAAAATAAAAACCATAAAAATCGGGCCACTTGGTGGCTGACATTACAAAAGAAAAAACAAATAAAACCAGAAAACGGCTTTCCAGAAACGGATTTCAACAAGACTACAAAAGACGCTGACTTGGTCGCCACATTTGACTATTATGTATAAACATTTTTATCCCAATTGTTTGTGTAAGAGTTCTAAAAAAGGTAATTTTCTGTCCAAAAAAACCCATATAATTAGATATGGATTAAGAACCTTTGTATCCTAAGATGCAAGCTCCGAGAGAGATAAACTCTCTAACATTGAGCAGAATCTCAAATGTTTCACAATCCCTCAGCAGCGATCTGTCCTCAATATAATAAGACAAGAAAAAATAACAGGGACAATGATCTTATAAAAGCTAAGTTTCCTAATATAATAGGGTAGGGTACCAAATGGAATTCATAAGAGACTAAAAGAAATTGGGACTAATCCATGCAGTGGCTCCAGGCTCTTCTTATGGTGTCGCTGCTTTGATCAAGAATTTGTGAACTAAGAGGTCCTAACATTACAATATAAGATGAAAGCTTCCTCTAATTTGGCAACAATAACCATCCTCTCTCAATTTGAATTATTCACTCTTTATTTTAGGGTGATTAGTTTGTACATGTTTTTACAAGGCATCCATAATATAAAACCCTATAGTCTTGTATTGACCATAATTCTTCATATGTTTGGTGAATGGTGATCAGTTATTTCCATAACTAAATATTTTATCACCTCGAAACCATTTTTAAGATTTCTAATTGCTCAATTACTGATAACTAAAACCAAAGCAACCTAAGAACATAAGAGCATAAGAAATCTAAAGAGCTCCAAAAATCAAAGCAGCCTATAAAAACAGAGGTTTTTAAGCACTATGAAGAGCTCACAGACCTTTCATGTCAAAAGGGTGAACTAAAAAGTTTGACATTGAAGGAAAAAAGAAAGCATGTACGCCTATTTATGGATATATGCAAGCATAATGTTTCTTATCTCCCTCCCTATCTCTTGTTTCATTTTGTTTTCTGGGGGCTTGGAGAGTGGCGAGGGATGTAATTAGTAGTGCATGCAACCACTTGTGCACATCTGTTTACAATTCTTCCTGATTGAATGGGCCTTCATTAAGGGAAAGTAAAATACACAAAATATTAAGTGATTATAAGAAAACCACATAACGATATAGACTCTAAGCAAATAATGGAAAACCATTTAGAGTTACTAATGGACCAGGAGCTGCCTAAGCGGAAGATGTAGAGATGTGTGACCACAGCTATATAATGAAGATAAGATTCAGGTTTTTGGTGGATCTAAAAAAAATGCATAATCAGAGCAATGTCTTTAACGAATTGAAAACAACTGAAGAGTCAGTATTGAAGTGTAACATTGAAAACTGAGAGTTTACCTTGGATGAGGATTACCCTTCACCATTTTCTGTCCGTACTTGCGCCATCTGTAACCATCTCCTGATATTCCCACGTCACCAGCAGCATGAACAACATATTTAGGTTTCTTTCCAGGCTTAGAAGGGGACTCCAGTTCACCAATAGAATTTCTCTTTTGTCTGGTTATTTCAGAGATGAGAAAGTATTAGAATTATCTGCAACAGCTCTCAGTATGGAAATATCATAATATGAAGATGATTAACCATCAACATAATTAAGAACATACCTTTTCTTACATTCAGCTCCATCAACATACTCCTCCATATTAATTTCCGTGGTCTCATCGGAATCACTTGACTCCTGCTTTTTAGTCTCTGGTACCTCATCAGATCCTGGTAAAGGTTGTTTTGACATATTAGCTTGCACTGGATCGTTTGAACATGCTGTTGACTGATTTGTATCATTAATCCCACTAACTGGCACAAGTGGTAACACAGGTATACTCTCTTTTGTGCAATTTACTTTCTGGGGAGGATCGTGAGTGTGGGGACTTCTATAAACTGTCTCTATGAGACAGTTAGAACGATCACAGCACTCAATCTTCTTGGCATAACAATCAGAGAACGTGCATCTGTAATAGCTCCGAGAACCTTGTGGACTCTTCACTTGCTTTTGACCATACTTGCGCCAGTTGTACCCATCAGGAGTTTTCAGAATAGGCTTAATAGATGAAGGCTTAGAGTCTGAAGAGTTCTGCTTGTCCTGTTCTGTAGGGTATAAGCCGTTCCCATTCTTTACTGGACGTAATTTTTGTTTGGGTTTAGTAACAGACATTGGTAACACCTCCAACTTAGAGGGACCATCAGGCACGTGTATCTGAACCTCTCCAGATATACCAGTAATACCTTTCAAAGATTCATCATGCACTGCTTTTACTTGACCCTGAGGATATAATAAAACAACATGAATACATAATGCCAAAGTTGAAGTGATACTATTGGAGTAACACTATAAGTGTTGTTACTTCAAAAGCATAATATATAATTGAACGTGCACAAAACAGCAAGGACTATCATCCACCTGTAGTGTGTCCCAAAAAAAATGCAAGTGATGTGCAAATAAATGCACATATGATTTGTTAATAATCTTTAGGTTATTCGCGATGCATGTCTGCATTTGATTTTTTGGCCAATCAAACAGTAATTGACCTGAATTTGAACAGTTATAAATGATATACAAGCTATCCCATTATCAATGTCTTATCATGAGTCTTTGCACTGTCTACGACCTACAACTAAAAATCCTTGTGTTACTAAAAAAAAAAAAATTCTATCTTGCTTCAACTTAAGCTTTATAAAACTTGGGTGAATTACTTAGAGTCGAGACACTGACTCAGGCAAACATGCAAAACCACAAAACCCTAACCACACTGTAAAATCAAATGAAACTAAGTCTAAAAACACTATGACTATTTTACTTAATTCCAAACCAACTTCTATACGGTATCAGATAAGTAACAACAGCAGTAATAGAAGAGATTCAGTTTTATAACAAGAACAATCACAAGATAAATATTAGCAATTAAGAAGGTAGCCCATTTTCATCTTTCCTGCATTATCATGGACAGTAAGTAAGAACAATCGAAGCGAAGTCCAAAAAACAAGAGAGTGTGATGACTAAAATCCCAACCTTCAATTCTTCAGCCGATTGAAGTGGTTGCAGAGCCAGAGAGTATTCGACCGGAACCTCTGACAATCAAAATTTATCAAAATCAAATTCACCATCTTTTCAAGACTTTCACCGTAGATAAACATGCAAATACACATATTCAAAAATCACGCACATTAAAATAATTCGCATGTAAATGATTTCAGCTCACTTTCCAAAAAAAAAAAAAGAAGCACACAGTACGAAAGAATGAACTCGGAGCTACCAGACAGGAGGTGAGAGGATTCATCAAAATCAACCGAGAAATCACTCTCGGACAGCTGTACGGAGGTTAGGGTTTTTGATTCAGAAGCTTTTGATTCTCCTCTCGAACTGTTCCCAACGGCACAATCACTTCTACTGTCACTACTCACTCGCCTCTGTTCATTAGTATTCTCCACTTTTTCATCACGATTTTCTTCTCCACCCTCCTTTACTTGCTTTGAAAGCTCGTTTTTCGTGTTCCCAACAGCTCCCGAGTTCCAATTGTTCTCTTCTTCCATAGAGGATTCCTACACACAGTCAGTGTGTGAGTGCGTGCTTTTGTGACTGACAAGTATTAATAAAAAGCTTTTCGTTTCTTTTCGAAGAACCTTTCTTTATAGTAATTTTTATTAATTAATCATATTTTTCTCCTGTGTGGTGATTCTCCTTTTGGAACACAGCACCAGCGCAGGTGAACGACCAGAAGCCCCATTGCTTGAAGCGCTATTTACGGAGGATGAAGGTGTGTATTCAAAATTCTCTGGGGTAGGTTAGTCATTTCTTAATGAGGATGGTGGAATGTAAGGTGGCGATATCTACTTTGGAGTGTCGTTAGAAAATTCTTTAATATAATTTATGAACCGGACATTTATTCCGGGTTTGGATTCTCCATGGGTTTTCCTTATGTCGCATTGTTGTTGACTTGTCTTGACTCATAGTCCATAGTTTTCATTTCCAAAAATGCCCTTGTAATTGAGATGATTAGGACGATTGGTAATGAATGAAAATTCTTTCACCCGTTCGATGGAAAAAAAAAAAAAAAAGGCAAAAACACCCTTGTTAAGTCGATTAATGGGTCAAGATCTGTTAAGCCATGAATTGGTTTTTATATTATAATTTATTGATTTTTGTAATAATAAGTATTGATATTTTATAAATTCCTGATCCGTGCTATAATGTATTAGTTTTTATATTATAATATATTGTTACTATGTATATTTTTTTTTTTACTATAATGTATTGATTTTATTTTATAATGTACTGATATAAAATTTTGACATGACGAATGATTCGTTGGTCTAACATGACAAGAGTGTCGCAAAAAAAAAAAAAAAAAAGAGAGAGAGAGAGAGAGAGAGGAGAATGTATATAAATGCTATAATTTTTTCACTAGAAAACTTTTTTTTATTTCATTTATCCCAAAAAAAAAATTGTACTCTCTTTCACCCCTTTCCCTCTACCTTTTCCTTTATTACCCTCACCAATAGTCAAACAACACATCCTGAAGCGTGGACGAAACAGGGTAAAAATATTTATCACAAAAGTTAGGTGGCGCTTGGAAACCATTTTATCCGTCCCGATTCATTTCGCTAGATTTAATGAAAAAAATTTCTGGCCAGTGAAAATTATTTTTTTGGTGAGAATGTGTTTGGATACCATTTTCTCCCTTAGATCCATTTGTTTCGCTAATTTTTTTTATCTTGCTAGTTAAAATGTGAATTTCCGGTCAGAATGTGTTTGGTTAAAACCGTGTTTCTCGACGCCGTCTCCGGAACATGAAATCATTGTTTCGGAAATAAAGGAACAGTAGTCTGAATCCTTGAATCATATTCCCAACGAATATGGCGATGACAGTCCATTCGTGGCGAAATGGGGACGCGGCGGCTGAATGAATGCATGGCCATTTATCCACCGGCGAAGCGAATCCACCACCGACAACAACCCCAAACAGATTCCCGGCTGAGCCACCACCTGCCCACCCCGGTCGGACCCCTGTCCAAACTTAGACGGACCCACGACCCGATTCAAATTGGAACTCAACAACCCCAAAGTCGAACCGCAGTTGGATCGGTCACCAGGAAGGGAAAAAACCTCCAAACGAACCCGTGTTCCCAAAATTCACAACCCGAATTTTCAAGACGCGACCCGACCCACGAGAACTATCCGGATCGCCACCCCTCACCGCCGATCTAGTCACGACCGACCGAATCGCCACCAGCGACCCATGATCCAAAACTGCCGCCGTCCAAATTACCGCGGTCCAAACGGCCAGATTCCAATCGCCAACACCACCAAGGCCGATTCCAATCGCCAACACCAACACGGCTGATCCAAAAAGGGGCCAAACCTCGCCGCCATCCAATTTAACCACCGTCACAAACCAGTCGATGGAGGGGAGATCTCCACGTCCATGTTGACACCCACGCCGCCGCCCGAATTGTCGGCGCCTTCGCCGCCGATTTGCTCGCCGCTGTTGTGTTTTGTTTTCGCCGACGATCGAGGGAGCAATTGCCATCGCCGACCTCGAAATTGGGAGGAAAATCCAGCCGAATCCACCGTGGTTCATCACCGGAGGACGAGGCCGCTTCGCATGCTTCCGCTGGTGTTGCACCGTTGCCGATTGCCAATTGCTGTCGCCTTTTTCTTTTTTGATTTTGGGAGAAAGAAAGAAAAGCCAAAGGGGATTGAAGGCCCATCTCCGAGTTGGTCAACTAAATTGGACTTTTCATTCTCTTTAATGAGGATCAGTTTTGCTGGTGGGTGTATTTAATAAGTGAGTGGACTTTTGTTGGTGGGAATGTTTAATAATAACCACCTAATAAACAATCATTTGTTTAAGCTTTTTTTTTTCTCCCAGCGAGAGGAAAATTGATTTTTTTGGTTTCCAAGTGCTCCCTTAGTTTGCAAGAATGAACATAATTATTAATTTACAAGGAATAAAACATGACAGCCATTTTTTATGTGTTTCATAAAATTACTGGATTCAAAACCGTCTCTTTGAGAAATGAACAAGCAATTAAGTGTACATTCATGAATATGTGGATATCATGGTGGGCACAACCCCCGAAGAATAGGTGGATCTACAAATATTAACAATAAATTAGATACCAAATTAAAATTGTCTTACTGCAGTTGCCTTGAAAGGAGGGCCACAATCATGCAAAGTTCGATCAAAGTTGTCAGGCCAAGATAGAGGCATCATCTCCGATTGATCTGTTGTGGCTAGGGTTTTCCACTATTCTGCTCCTTGAGATTAATTGCAATTACTTCCATGTCCTTTAAAGGGTTAAATACACCCTTTAACTTGCAGTAGTCAATCACTTTGAGTAATTGAAGAACTGTATATGGAGGTGCTGCATTTGGTCTGCCTGAAGACCTTTCCTTTGGCCCAATGTTGTGCTCTAGTGAGTAATGAACAAAGAGGCATTTTTATATTATATCATTGTTTTAATTCTCAGTGGGGTGGGGTATAACATTTTTTTAATATGTAGTAGGCCCAAATGAGTTATTTATTAAAAAAAAAATTATACCCAATCACATACTCATCAACACACATTTTATATTCAATCACAATCTCCCAAAAAACTTTAATCTCCCTATTTTTTTTTCATGCTAGATAACGAAACGAAATAAAAATGAAAGGATATCCAACCACCGTCATAGTTGTGATAATATTTTTATTTTGTTGAATCATCCACTAGACATTTATGGATGATTTATTTTGGGTGAAGGTGGTATCTGTTTTGTAGTTTTTTTTTTTTGTTTTTTTAAGATTTATCCTCACAATACTTGCTTACTTATGAGTAAGAAAGTTGTGGGTTGTTGATGGACAACTATTCTTTATGGTTTGTGCAGATTGATGAATAAGTTGTGGGTTTTCTGCTTGTTTTGTAAATTTGGTGCTTAATCAATTAATACATACATTATTTCGAAAGAAAAAGATTAAAACCATCAAACGCCACCTTGCATGTATTTTACTTTGAAAATCCATAATTCTAAATAAAAACTTTGGCCAAACCGCAATTAGAATCTTGGTTAAAAATTTATGAGAAAATCGCCCAAACCACACCGTGATCATCCCTAGTTCTCATTTATAACTACCCTAGTTCTCATTCAATTAGTTATGTAGGTAAAAACCCTGGCAATAAAATTGTAATATTAATAAATACTAGAAACAAATAAAGTGGGTCCCCCAAGCATGGTAAAAATGGTAAATTAGACCACACACTAGACTCCACCCTGCAATGTGAATTTTAATGTATTTTTATTATTATATGGTGTGTGTGTGTGTATATATTGATGAATATTGATTGTTTATGCAATGTGTCAAAATATTGATGTACATTTTATCTTTTATTAATTAATGCATTTGTTAGTTTTAATTGATGTAGCTCTATATTTATGTACATCTTTATGCGATTCATGTATTTATATACTATTGTATATTTATATTTAATGTAATACCTAATCATTTTGATTAATGTATATGTATGTTGGTTAAATTAATCTGTTATTTAATGTACCTACACACTAATGTTAATTTAGTTGTTATATGATGTACCTACCAATGAAATCCATATTGCTCAAACACGCCACGATCCATTATATAACAATTGCCTAAGCATTCATGATATAAATTGACTTTTTATTCAAACATAATAACTTTAAATAAAAGTTTAATGCTTGTTATTATATATATATATATATATATATATATATATATATATATGTGTGTGTGTGTGTGTGTGTGTGTGTGTGTGTGTAATTAGTTAGTTAGTTAGAAAAGGGTTCAAATTAGAACCTCTTAATTATACGATATTGTTCATTTAAAATTAATAATATGTCTTGAGGGTGTTTATGGCATTATATTTATTCTCCCTTGTAGATCAAATTGGATGAGAATATATTGAAACTCGTCTTTTCATTTTTCATTCTTTTCTCCCTTCAACACCGGTGCGTCCTCTACCACCAAACCAACAACGACAACGATGGTGGAGAAGATGCAGACCACCGGAGCATTAATCATCTCCAGACTCTACTTTCTTCTCATATGATCTCGTACATTTCACCCGCTTAAGAACGTAGATAAACTAACCACCCCAATCTGAGCAAAAAATAGAATAAAGAAGTGGATGACGATGACACCTTCTCTACCACTTCGTCGTTGGACCGCATCATTGAAGTTGGAACTCAAGACCTGTAAAGAAAACACCTAAAAATCTTCAAGTCCATCATTGGAAGATCGCAGTCCAGATCTATTGAAAGAAATTGTTAGAGAATGTGTCCAGATGTATTGCACGAGTGCTCGTACAACTATTTTCATCCGCCTGGTCCTTGAAGTGGTGTGTGTGACGAGGAAGAAACAAAATGGAAGAGAAATCTTACTCAATTTACTTAAAATGTCAATTGAGTTTTTTTTTTAATTTTAATAGTGTTTTGAATATTGCTAAAGTCATGTGATTGTTTTAGTTTTGGTTGGGAATTCTTGTGAATTTGGTTAGCAAATTCAGTTTGAGGCTTTATTCAACAAAACATCTCTTTTGATAAATCGTACACGGGTATGTTGTTTTGTCGTGACGGTGAGGTGATGAAGTTGATTAATGTAGGAATTGTGATTATTTTTTTGAATTTTGATGGTTGCTTTCAATTTTGGTTCATTCATGAGAAACGGGTAGGTTTGTTTGAGGATGAATAAAATAAATTAAAATTTTGGGCCGTGAAAAAATTCACCGCTTATACATAAAAGCAACACTAATGACGGTATATAAAGCACCCTTAATATTTCTTAATAAAACAATGGTTATATATAAAAATATCATGACTAGTATATAAAAATAACATTGTTTATGCACAAATAACACTACTGCTAGTATTTAAAGCATACATTAATATTTTTTAACAATGAATTTTTTATATTTCTAAATATGCAGTATGTAACTTAAATCTTAGATCTTGGAAAGACTATCAATTTGATATATTCTTTGTTTAAAACAAATTACAAACGAAAAGGTTATGGTATTTTGACTCAAACTTTTGTGCACCCCTTTTGAATAAATTAATTTAAAACACGTCAGTTTGCTCGCAAGTGTACGACTGTAGGGTGATGAGTTTGACTCGAGTCGTATCTCTCGAGGAAACAACCGTTCGGTCTTTCGGATGTTTTTCTCAATTACGAATATCATACATATACATTTGGGGTTTTAAGAGGATTGATTCGATCATTATAAACTAAGACGATAATTAAGCTAAATCTACTTAAACTAATTACTTTAACTAGATTATCAACTACGAGCGATAATTAAACTACTTGAACTCAAGAACTAAGAATTAATAGCAACTAATCTAACAGCATGAATATAATAGATTATCACTAAGCAACGAATCATAAGAATCTAAGATTAAYGAATAACTAAGCATAAATCAATCGCATAAATTAACTAAATTAACCAATATCCAATAACAAGCATAAACGATCAAGCTAATTAAACTAGTTCTAGCATTAACTAAGCAATTAACTAAGAATTAAATTAACAATTAAACTAGAAATTAACTACTAAATTAACTAAGAGTTTAGAAAACTTATTGGAACTAATGAAAGCAGTAAAAATCTCCAGCTATTCCGGAGGTTGAACGTTGTTCTTGGGCGAAGAATGAATCCCGAACTCGAGTTCGATGTTTTGGACGCGTTGTTCTTCGATCCTTGATCTCCGTCTTCAAATCTCGTTATGAGATGTGGGATTATGTGTATTATCAGCTCAAATACTCTAGGGGGTCGTGTCTTCTCTTTAAAATCCGAAATAATGAGGGTTTATATAGATTTTGCATGACTTGGCGCATAAGAAACCCTAAAATCCGAATTCTGGGCCGTCGCRTCGAAGGTGCGTCGAYGGAGCGTCGACTGACGCGTGCCGGTGCTCGGCAGACTTGGTCGGCAGCGCTCGGCAGGTGTGATCAGCAGGTGCGTGGGTCGGCTGGCAGGAGCGTCGACAAGGTGCGTCGACATCGACGCTTCAGCAGCTAGCGTCGGTAGTGCGTCGATCTTGGTGCGTCGACATCGACGCTTCAGAACATAGCGTCGGCAGTGCGTCGGCTGAGCGTCGACTGACGCGGCCATGACTCGCTTGGCACGGCTCGCGTCGACGGTGCGTCGACGGTCGCGTCAGTCGACGCGACTGAGCGTCGGTCTCCATTTCTCGATCGTTTGCTACTCGTTTCACCGGAACGCTTGTTCTTCTACTCTTAATCATCGGACTTCATCTTTTACGCGCTAAACTCTTCCGGTTACTTAGCTGTAAGGTGAAAAACAACGAAACATCACCTAATTACATCAATTAAGATCAAAATGCGGTAAAATAAGCTGGAATTATAAAATTACGGAATTACGCCTAAATCATCCAACTTATACCAAAAACAAATATAAAAACGAACTAAAAAGCTAATAAAAATAAGGACAAATCTACTCTAATCAATTACCCCACGCTTTATTGGTTTGTTCGTCCTCGAACAAACGATAATTTCTAAATATAACTAGAATGAAAATCAGTTCAAGCAAAGAGTCGTGCGTTGCTACATAGATAAATTTGAAAATATAGAGTACAAGTCACGCAACGTCAAACACTTGACCATTATTACATTGTCGCTTCAAAATAAAATCATGCTTCCTCACGAAGGATAATATATATAAGTACGCTCAAAAGCACTCAAGTATTTTCTGCATGGGACGTGTATACACTCAAATCATACAATTACATGCACAATAAATAAGCACAGAAAATCAATCTCTTTTCAATCGCGAATTAAGTGTGCTATCAAAACTAAGAATCAGTAAAGGTCTTCGCGGGTTGTAATGTAAGGCTCTTTGGACGGGTATGGAATATATAAGTCGTGTGGCTAACTCAGTCACTGATCACTCACACCTAACCTAATCACGAAGCCAATGCGCTTCACCTCGTTCAAAAGAAAAAACTCACTAAGCTCTCATAACGTAGCCTTTAAATATAGGCTATTTCTCAACTCACAAACCGTAAACTGACTGAAAGCTCAAACCACTTAAACACATTGAAGCTTAAATACATGCTTCGTAACACAACTCTTTGCCTTTTAAACATTAGGCTTCCAAATAAAATAAACAATTAAACTCAAGCCTTTACAAGGCGGTAGGCAATCTAACATCAACATAGATCACCATCCTATCTTTTTCTTTTATTATTTCCTTTTTATTATTTATTTTTTATTCATGGGTATCTTTTTCTCTTTTTTTTAATTTTTCTTGGATGGTGGTCCTTAATTACAAAAATAATAAATTCCTAATAAAAATTTCCAAGACTCAAATAACCAATAAAAATACGAACTCCTACCCCACGCTTTTAATGGGTTGTAGGGGTCGTCTCAACAACACTCATGGCTATAGGCATGGATATTTGGCTATGATTGGCTCATTCGGAATTTATAGTGGTTAAAAATATATAGATATGGCCGGAATAGGGTTTTATATGTG
>BMAC01000066.1:1890135-1913812 GCA_014905375.1 Phtheirospermum japonicum
ACCTTTTCTGATTCTTAGTTTTGACAGCACACTTAATTTGCGATTGAGAAAGAGATTGATTTTCGGTGCTTATTTATTGTGCATGTAATTGTATGATTTGAGTGTATACCTTCGCGGGTTGTAATGTAAGGCTCTTTGGACGGGTATGGAATATATAAGTCGTGTGGTCCTATAAAATATCAAACTCACTCAACCTAATCTAATCACGAAGCAATGCGCTTCACCTCCTTCAAAATAAAAACCTCACTTACGCACTCATAACGTAGCCTTTAAATATAGGCTATTTCTCAACTCAAAAACTCGTAAACTGACTGAAAGCTCAAACCACTTAAGCACATTGAAGCTTAGATACATGCTTCGTAACACAACTCTTTGCCTTCTAAACATTAGGCTTCCTATAAAATAAACAATTAAATTCAAGCCTTTACAAGTCGTAGGCAATATACATTCAACATAGATCACCATCCTTCTTTTTCTTTTATTTTTCCCTTTTTATTATTTCCTTTTATTATTTTATGGGTATTTTTTCTCTCTTTTTTTTTATTATTTCTTCGGATGGTGGTCCTTAATTACAAAAATAATAAATTCCTAATAAAAATTTCCAAGACTCAAATAACCAATAAAAATACGAACTCCTACCCCACGCTTTTAATGGGTTGTAGGGGTCGTCTCAACAACACTCATGGCTATATGCATGGATATTTGGCTATGATTGGCTCATTCGGAATTTATAGTGGTTAAAAATATATGGATATGGCCGGAATAGGGTTTTATATGTGCCTTAACTTCATTTTCAAAGTCGACTACACACAGCGGTTTCAAAGAGATATCAAGACTGAAACTTATTCACGCACATGCAATGATGATAAACACTCAGGCTACTCGCTGGCTTTTTTGCATGAAAATTTTTTGAATTGACGCTGCTTTTAAGGTTTTGCGAAATCGATTGCGTCCAAGTACCATTTTACAATATATAATAATAAATTTTGAAAAATTATGCACTTATGCACGCTCAAAGACGAAAACAAATAATCATACATAGTCAACTTCGACAGGCATGCCAAACAAACACAAATAAGCGTAGAAATAGCGATCAATCACATCAAAAATATGCATTTCAAAACAAAGACATCAAATTGCACTAACCATACTCAACCACCCCCCTCCCTAAAAACTTGGCAATCTCCTGATTGTCATAAATATTAAAGAAAATAAGAGTAAGGGAGATAAGAAAACATCCCTGAAACTTCGATGGTCGAGTCTCTCTAAAAACGCATGTGCAATTATCCTTCGTCTTATATCGCGTGACTAGATTGTCCCGAACAAACCTATAAACAAAAACAAACAAACAAAACATGATTGTGATCAATTGCGACGCGCAAGTGCCCGGTGGCACGTCTTTTTGGATTTGAAACGGCCGGATTGCGGCCAACGTCGTAAATGGCTGGGTTGCAGCTCATCAAAAGGTTGCCGGACTGCGGCTAACTTGGGTCGGATTGCGACCTCGATTGACGAAATCATCGCAATCCATGATTGCTGCGGTAAGCGGTAGGTTCAGTGGTTGATCGTCATCATTAACGTCTCGAGTGGAACTAGCGGTAAGGCCTTGCGGTATCGAGTTACCGCTATATAACCGTTGTCCAGAATAAGCGATTTATCATATTTTCTGCACATCAACACACACATAAACGTACCACGGCAATTGACACAATATAAAAAGACAGAAATAAAATAAAAGAAAATAAAGAAAATAAAACAAAAACTAACTAACGCTTGGGTTGCCTCCCAAGAAGCGCAACATTTAACGTCATATGCTCGACGCAATTGCTCGATCAATTTTTAGCTCGTGGTGGGTTCACAAACTCCTTCTTGCTCCTATCTCGACTCTCCATATATTTCTCGTAATAAGGCGTAAGTCGATGCTTGTGGACTTGGAATCCCGTCTTTGCATTCTCATCGTATAGAGTGGCAACTCCATACTCATCCATCTCCTTTATTAAAAATGGYCCACTCCATGCRACTTCAAACTTGGTTGGATCAAACTTACGATCGGAATTATACAGCACTAGTTGACCAACCTTGAACCTCAAATCATCTAACTTCTTCTTCTTYGTCGTCCAATCCTTGCTATTGGCCTCGCCCTKTTTCTTTGTACGTTTAAAATTCTTGTAGGGGTCGAGGGAAACACATCTTGAACGATTATTCGGTGGCTTCGTCTCCTCTCTTGGCTCAAACTTCGAACGATCTCGTTGTGGTCTCAACTCCACCTTTGGCTCGTTTTCAGGCACATTAAACTTCATGGGCAATCCATCATCAAATGCCTCTACATTATCAAACTCTTCAATCGTGCCGATTCTCAAGATCTCATTCGCGCAAGAATCTACTAAATCAATAGTAGAACAATCATTCTTAACAAACGACGCAGGACTCTTGTGAAAATCTTGAAGTGAGAACATAGCCGTTTCGCCTAAGACGGACATAGTCACACTCCCCTCGTTTACATCGATCATCGTACGCGTTGTAGACATGAACGGACGTCCTAAAAAAATGGTGTGTTCTCGGTTCTCGCTTTGTACGTCACCAACGTCCATAATGACAAAATCGACCGGCACTACTAGCTTGTCTACTTGTACTAAGACATCCTCCACAATCCCCAAGGGTAGACTTATCGTCCTATCCGCCAGTTGTAATTTCATCATGGTCGGCTTCAGCGGTCCTAGGCCAAATTCCTTGTAAATCAAATGGGGCATCAAATTTATGCTAGCGCCAAGATCGAGCATTCCTCTTGCCGTTTGTCCATTCCCGAGAGAAATAGTTATGCAGAAACTCCCGGGATCCTTCTCTTTGGGTGGCAATGGTTTCTTAATTATATCACCAACGTCTCTTATCAAAGCCACATGTTGACTCATAGCCAAACGCCTTTCCTTTGATGCTAGATCTTTGAAAAACTTCAAAAACGCCGGCATTGTCTTTATCACCTCTATCAGGGGGAGGTTAATATTGACATTTTTCAATAAATTATATAGCTCCATGAATCTCTTATTCTCCTTGGCCGGACGTAGGTGACTTTGGAAGGGAACATGATCATAAACAGTCAAATTCTTGGGCGGCAAATTCACGGAATTGATGGGGTCTTCAGTTGCTGTCGATTTCTTGTTCTTCACTGCTTCCGGAGGTAGGGTCTCGGTCTCTTTCTTGTCTTCCTCCTTTCCTAGCTCGATGCAGTTATCCACTTCTTTCCCGCTTCTCAGCACATGAATAGCCGAGGCTTGTTCCGTATGACTTGGAAGAGTATTTTTCTCCTTCTTCAATGATGCCATGTCAGTTGCCAATTGTCCCACCATTAACTCCAATCTTCTCAGTCCTGACGAATTTTCAAGAGTGCTTTTGGCCATTTCAGCCATCATCGTTCTCAATTCTTTCATATCATCTCGAACTCCCTTCATTTCCTCCTGAACATGTGTGAGGCCGTCTCGGTTCCGAATAGTTTCGGCAACTTGGTTCTGTTGCCAGACTAAACGTTGATCAGTCGACTGAGCAGGTGTTTGCATGTGTGGTGGTCTCTGCCCCAAATGTTGTTGATTCGAACAGTGCTGGATGGCGTTGACGTCCCCTCGTTGTTCGTTGTTGAACGGGCACATATCAGCTAAATGTTCGGGGGATCCGGATTGGTGACACATCGCATTAGTCTTCTTCGAAGAAACTTGACTTGTTCGCTGGGCTCTCGTTGCTTCTAATTCTTCATTAAGTACTTCCATAATCATCTCCTTGATCGTTTGACCATCTCTCACCAAAACCTTAACTCCTTCTTCTTTATCTGTCTCGGTGGTGGAAACTTCATTTACTTTCAATTTACGAGGCCGAGAGTTGGTTTCTCTAGATTTTTCACTCAGTTTCTCCAATACTCGTTTTGCCTCGCGGGCCGTTAAATCACCAAAATCTCCTCCTGCTGCTATTTCAACTTGGCTCTTCCCCATGGGCGACAAACCATCAAAGAAAAACTGATTAATTATCTCGGGGGAATAGCTATGATGGGGGCATGCTTGTAAGAGTGATTTGTAACGCTCCCATATTTCATGAAATAATTCTCCCTCCACTTGTTCGAAGTTAGCAATCTGCCTCCGAATTTGCCCCGTTGTTTGTGCCGAATAGTATTGATTTAGGAACTTCTCGCTTATCATCTCCCAATCAGTTAATGATCTTGGTTCTAAGGACAGTAACCATGTCTTCGCCTTGTCTTTCATGCTATAGGGGAAGCAAATCATTTGCATCTCCTCCCGGTTTAGGCCATGGCCTACAAATCTGCCCACTTCATCGCATAAAGTAGTTCAAAAACGCTAAAGGGTCTTCGTGGGCATTTCCGTGAAAAGTCGGAAGTAAATTAATTTGATGCGGTTTAATCTCTACTTCCCTTGCAGTCGGGCCAAGAACAATAGCAGACCCATAAAGCACAACCTTCGGGCGTGCCAAATCTCGTTGTCGAGGCGCTCGATCTCCCCTTGGTTCCCTAACTCGGTCGTTAGCTCTCTCATAGTGGTCGTCATGCGCGTAATGGTGCTCGCGCTCGTATCTCCTTCTGAATTTATTTTGCTCGTAACCATGATCTTGATTCTCCAACCAATCATTCACGTGCCTTTGATTGTCAGCATACGCGTTATGCTGTAGAAAATCTTCGTTCCTAATTGCCACGTTCTCGATGTTGTGTTGGCGAATAGCATTGTTGTTCATCTCTTCGTTGTGCCTCACATTCGCCATGTTGGGTTGGTGACCGATCACGTTTTTGCTGCTGGTCGACTCCTTCGTTTCCCCCGCATCTTGTCTCGCAATGATGGGGCGTGGTGGTGATCTCGGTGGTGAATCGCCGTTTCGAATGGATTTGCTTCTAACATAATGTCGGAAACTTGATCGCAAGCAAAATCAGTTGCTGTTGAGGAATCGTCCTCGGAAATAAGAACGGGTCTTGGTCTCGGTGGATTTGAACGATGGATGTTGTCAATGAATGGTACAGGGTCGCGTTGAAGTGATCGCCTTCCTTGCATAAACTCAACAATACATCAACGTACCAAATGGCAAGACCAAGTAAAAATAAAAATAAACTAATAAATCAAAAAGAAAATAAAATAAAAAACATCTTTAATTCCTACTCGTTGCTTCCCCGGCAACGGCGCCAAATTTTTGACTCAAACTTTTGTGCACCCCTTTTTAATAAATTAATTTAAAACACGTCAGTTTGCTCGCAAGTGTACGAGGTAACTGTAGGGTGATGAGTTTGACTCGAGTCGTATCTCTCGAGGAAACAACTGTTCGGTCTTTCGGATGTTTTCTCAATTTCGAATAACATACATATACATTTGGGGGTTTGAATAGATTGATTCGATCATTATAACTAGAGCAATAATTAAACTAAAACTATTTAAACTAATTATTCTAACTAAATTACCAACTACGAGCAATAATTAAACTACTTGAACTCAAGAACTAAGAACTAATAGCAACGAATCTAAAAGTATGAATATAATAAATTATCACTAAGCAATGTATCATATGAATCTAAGATTAACGAATAACTAAGCATAAATCAATCACATAAATCAACTAAATTAACCAATATCCAATAACAAGTAATAACGATTAAGCTAATTAATCTAGTTCTAGCATTAACTAAGAATTAACTAACAATTAAACTAGAAATTAACTACTAAATTAACTAAGAGTTTAGAAAACTTATTGGAACTAATGAAAGCAGTAAAGATCTCCAGCTATTCCGGAGGTTGAACGTTGATCTTGGGCGAAGAATGAATCCCGAACTCGAGTTCGATGTTTTGGACGCGCTGTCTTCGATCCTTGATCTCCGTCTTCAAATCTCGTTATGAGATGTGGGATTATGTGTATTATCAGCTCAAATACCCTAGGGGGTCGTGTCTTCTCTTTAAAATCCGAAATAATGAGGGTTTATATAGATTTTGCATGACTTGGCGCATAAGAAACCCTAAAATCCGAATTCTGGGCCGTCGCATCGAAGGTGCGTCGATGGAGCGTCGACTGACGCGTGCCGGTGCTCGGCAGACTTGGTCGGCAGCGCTCGGCAGGTGTGATCAGCAGGTGCGTGGGTCGGCTGGCAGGAGCGTCGACAAGGTGCGTCGACATCGACGCTTCAGCAGCTAGCGTCGGTAGTGCGTCGATCTTGGTGCGTCGACATCGACGCTTCAGAACATAGCGTCGGCAGTGCGTCGGCTGAGCGTCGACTGACGCGGCCATGACTCGCTTGGCACGGCTCGCGTCGACGGTGCGTCGACGGTCGCGTCAGTCGACGCGACTGAGCGTCGGTCTCCATTTCTCGATCGTTTGCTACTCGTTTCACCGGAACGCTTGTTCTTCTACTCTTAATCATCGGACTTCATCTTTTACGCGCTAAACTCTTCCGGTTACTTAGCTGTAAGGTGAAAAACAACGAAACATCACCTAATTACATCAATTAAGATCAAAATGCGGTAAAATAAGCTGGAATTATAAAATTACGGAATTACGCCTAAATCATCCAACTTATACCAAAAACAAATATAAAAACGAACTAAAAAGCTAATAAAAATAAGGACAAATCTACTCTAATCATATTTTCAAGATTTGAGATTCTTTTTCCAAAATTTGAATTTGTTTAGGTGGCAGTGGTGATAGTCAAAACTCTGTTGTTGGTTTTATAGATACATAGTACTAAATCTATTCACTCGCACTGTTGCCTGATGAGAAATTCGATGCTAGTTATAAAATTGACAAAAGTGCGAATATACCCTCATATTAGTATATTATTAATTTAATAAGGGATTTTACCCTATTGCCCAGTTGATATGGCATCTCCTCAACCATCAAGATTATTCAATCGTGTGGTATTAGATTGGGCCCTAGGTTCTCACATGGGGATGAGTTCTCATTGAAACCTTCCCCTGTATATATGTATATGTATGTATGTATATGTGTGTGTGTGTGACCGTAATGGCCCTGAGTATAATTAATATAGGCGAACGCTTAGGGCTACAAAAAAAAAAACAAACAAAACAAATTAGTGCACCAAAAAAATCTAGAACCCATGTTTTCAAATTTCTATTAAAAAAATAGATGCTTGCCTGAAAAGACCATGATTGAAAATCAAGTTTTTTACTACATAAAGACATTTGGTGGTGATTCTCCAAATGCGTGATATAATACAAAACATTTTTATTATATAGTCATAATTGCCTTTGTAGAAAGAAGCTTCTCAAAGCTGAAACTGATGACAACTCACATTCGGTCAAGTCGATTCAATGTATTTGCAATATTGTTAATTGAACAAGATATGTTAGAATAAGTTGATGTTACAAGTGTTTTGTAGTTGTTAATTTTGCATCCAAAACTACTAGATAAATAAATTTGAATGGAATGAAGTGTTTAAATATCGTATGGTGATCAAACCGATCAAGCACATGCTAAGCAGTTAAACTAGTCGGGACCAGTTGAGTCACTGGTATTACAGGTTTTTTACATTTATATAAATAAATGAAAATTAAATTGGATATATGGCCACTTTTTGGCCAGTATTTTCCCAGTATAACCGATTTTAGCCGATATTATAGCAAAAATGGTTTTAGGAGTATTTATACTATTTCGACCATCAATTCCTAGTTGATCAAGTTGGTACGTTCTAGTATTTAAAACACTAGTTAAATGTAATAGATTTTCAATTATGGTTTTTATTGAAATCTTTTTAGTATCATTATATACAATTTAAATGGGGCCACTAATTGAAGTTTCGTCTAACACCCCCAAAATCCGATTGGCTGACCCTGTGTGAGTTAAGAAATATTGCTTTTCAACAACAACAACAACAAAAAAAAAGGCTGAAAAAGTATTGTTGTCTCGTAAGACAATTTCACCCAAACTTGTATGCAAAGGGAAAAAATAGTATGAACTTCTTTCTACTGCATAGTAAAAAAAAATAATGCGTGCTTAATATCTAGAATATTTTCTTAATATAATCATAAATGATGGAGCTTCGTAATGTATATACATTTGTTCACATTAGATATTTACTCTTTGCTCTTCTCTATGGGAAAATGAATAGCTCATATAAGGTGCTTCTTTGTAAATAATTGCTTGAAACTATATACATGAATCAAACTTTTTAACACTTACTTTTTATTTTAATAAAAAGCTCGTCCATAAGAACGAAGTGGTTGTAAGTGACAAGTTAACTCGAGTTGAATCTCTGGAGAAATGACAATCAGAGTTGAAGAATGTTTGTTAAGACACGGATATTATCTAAACACTCGATCAAGTAAGTTGGTTGTTTTGTTTTAAAAAATAAAATTAAACGATCAACATAAATATTGAATTAAGTAAGCACACCATTAACAATTCTTAAGTATCACAAGCTTTCAACAACTAGAGAATTGAAAAAGTGAGAATCAACCAAACGTGCTCGATCAAATGACAAGAACTGGGATAGATAAGAAAATCGATTAACACTCGAATGACAACGAATCAAATGAACAAGAATGCATAAACTAGAAGATCACCAAAAAAAATTCACAAATTAGAACAAACAAAGACAACACCAAAACATACGAACAATGTAATCCAAGATCAACACAAATAATAACATGTAAACCAATCACTAAAATTCACGAACGAAATCAAGAATCGAACTAAGGAAACTACCCAAGAGAATTGATAATACGAAGTGTAGAAAAATGAATCAACAAACTATCCATGATCTGAGTTCTGGGGATCCAAACACCGGATCATTCAAAAGCAAGAACCGGAAGTAGCACATTCAAAGAAAAATCAATTTAGGATGAATGAGGAATTCAAACATTCAAATACATGAAAATTAGGGTTTCTAAAAGGTAAGTTTCTGATCCTGGTTGGGTCTGATATCCATCTGAAGAAAGATGTCATTTATATAGTGTTGGACGAGGAGAGCATCGTGGTAAAATTGCGTGAAAATCATGACCATCGATCGACCGTCGATTTGCGTCGATCGACGATGTCTCTAGCGTCGACCTCTGTTGACGCCGGACATTAGTCAATGGTTTCGCATGGCTCTTGGCATGTCGATCGACCAAGGCTATCGACTTCACTGGTGGGCTCCCATCGATGTCGCGTCAATGGGCGACATTGATCGACGGAGGTTGGAACACCTCAGCACATCGATTGACAGGTTCTTTCGACATCAGCGTCGGTGCTGTGTCGATGGGCGACGCGATGACGCATCGATCGATGGTAGCTCTGCCTCCCTCATCCAATTCTCGTCGTTCTGAAGCTGAAACAGACAATTAAACGAAATTAAATTGGCAACTTACGAAACGAGAGAGGAAAAAGTGTTAAACGGGATAGAAATGAAACGACCTACAAAAATACTAAAAAGGAAGAAAAACAACCTAAAACCCGTTATAACACACAAAACAAAATGCAAAAACAAACGGAAAACACACACAAAAATGTACAAATCAACTCCCCCACACTTAGCTTATTGCTTGTCCTCAAGCAAAACTGAATCTAGACGTAGACAAAAAAAGCTAGCCACCCAATGAACTAACCACTAATGCATTCAAATGACTCGAGAAGTTAATGCATTAAATCGACTAGAAACTTGACTAAAAGGACGACACAATACATTTAGATAAGAAATTTTGACTTTCTTCCGAATGCCTAAAAGTAATGTGTTGCCCTCCATGTACGTTCCCCATCCATGTCTTCTATTCATGTTCAAACCGCTAAGTCAGCACCCGACAAATCAAGTCATCTATAAACCTCTTTAACAATAAAATCTAGAAAATGAAAATAAAATGCGTACAAAGTTTGCACGACTTATTATAAGAACTTTACTTGTACAAGGATTTATCTTCTTGTACTTTTTTTCTTTTTCTTTCTCTCTTTTCTTTTTTGAGTACCCATAGAGGTACTAAACTAGCACAACATTCACAAGACGAGAATGAGAGTTCATTGACTCCAATCTTATGTTTCTAAGTGCAACTTATTACATTTACCGATATGCACATGGAGTTTTTAACGTCTCCAAAAAGAAACATTACGCAAACTCCTATAGAGGGTATTTGAAAATATGGCTAGTAGAGAGTATTAGACTTTTTGGAATGAAACATGAATAGAACAAAGATCAAAACACTTCATAGGTTATTTATACTTCATTACCCACAATTACACTATTGTTGAACGAAAGTCTAAACAACCTAACCAAAGAATCTAACCATCACTTCGTCAAGGTTCCAGTCAATATAAATACACACGACTCATATCAAGTACACAAGCAAACATACGAAAAAGTTACTAAATAAGGACACCCTCCCCAACATCTAAACCATACAATGTCCACATTGAAAAACAAGTAAAACCAAACGAGGTATGGTAAAAGGAAGAGAGAGAGAGAGAGAGAGATGTCCCTATGATTATGCTTGTGGTGATGAGTCGAGCGTCCAAGAACATCCAACGGGCTTCGAAGTTGAGAGGAGCCTGTAAGAGAAGAAAACAAAAACACACAAGACAAAAATAGAAATGTTAGTTTTTTTATTATTTAGAACTCGTTGGACGGAGTATCGTCGAGTTCCATCTCCGGCTGAGACTCGGTCGCATGAGAGGGGTTAGCTTTGGCGAAATGCTCCTTGAGGTGGGAGAGACGAGCTTTGAACTTCCGAAAGCCTCGACGATTACCTTCGTGCTGAATATCGAGCTTTTCATTGATTAGCTGAAGCCCATCGAACATCTTTTTCTGAAAGTCCCGATTTTCCTCAAAAAACCAATTCCAATCGGGGTTTGGGACCGAATCGATTTATGGGGCCTCCTTGTTATTCTCGTTGGTGTGTCGCAATGAGGATCCACCGATGTTGTGAGCTCGAGTCGCCGGGCCACGTACCACCGGGAGAGTCGAGATCCCGAGAGGTGAAAGACCGTTGCCAGTCGGGTTGAACCTGAAGTGACCGTCGAGGCCGATTATAAATGGAGTGAATGAGAGGTGCAAAGTCTTTCTTCTCGGCTTCTTCTCCATGATATTGTGGAGTACGTTCAAGATTAGGAGGTAGAGCCAGGGTTGGCGACTATTTAGCAAGCACCAAAGCATGAAGAGCTCCGACTTGGTCACATTCGTGGCTTCTTATTTGCAAAACACCACGTGAGCTAGGATTTTGTAGGCGACGTACATGGTGTTGTCATGAATCCCCGTACATGCAAATTGGGTGCAATTTCCCGTATTCCCCCTTGTCACTTCGCCCCAAAAGGAGGCGACTTCGAATTTGTCCTCTTAGGGAATCAAGTACACACCCTCGCTCGGTAACCCAAACACCTCTCCAAAAAAGTGCTCGCTCACCCAAATGTCAACACTACCTAATCGGCACGAGAATGTCTTATCGGCATATACGTTCAACGTAGAAAAGAACTTGAGCATAAGCTCGTGAAAACTGGGTATGTGCATTTCGACGAACGACGCGCATCCAATCCTTCGATGTACCGAAGGACGCCGACTGAATGGAACTTTTCGCTTAAATAAATAAAAAGCTCGTCCGCAAGAGAACGGAGCTATTATAGGCGATAAGCTGACTCGAGTCGAACCACAAGGAAGACTAATCGGAAACTATTTCGGTGTTTGATTTTACGTACATAGAAATGAAAATAAAAATTTAAACTAAACTAAACACTTGATCAAATAAAGTGAGGTTTTCTAACATCTACGAGCAATAAAATAAATAGCCTTTAGAAACGATTATGAAAACAAGGGTTCTAGTGCGCCGGAATCGTCTCCACGATCAGGGTTGTCAATCCCGATGGCACTAAACGACCCTAGGCACACTAGAACGATAAATCTAGCCAACAAGCATCATCATATTCAAAAGCATAATTTCAACGCAAACCATGAACAAAAACATAAATGTTAGAACGAGAAGAACGGTAAAAGGATTACACTAAATTATACTATCAAAGTTCAACATTAACATTCAAAGGAAAACCTAAGCTACACTATAAAAACTATTAAACAAAGTGCAGAAAAACCTATGATCTAGAAAAGTATCAGCAATCCAACAATCTTCAACGACGAGAAACGACCTTGAACGTCGGACGACATAGAAACGATGAAACTACGAAATATTAAACTCTAATCTTGCGTAAATCGGAATGGTGGCATGAACCGAGGGTTCTCTACATTGTTCTGGACCTTTCCCCCTCGTTCCAGCACACTAAAAACGAAGAAACCACCGGGTTTATATAAATTTTCCCGAAATAACCGCCAAAACTGCCTTAGCGTCGATCGACACGTGCCGAGCGTCGATGTCGATGCGAGTCAGGCTGCTCGCGTCGACCAGGCAGGGCGTCGGTCGACGCGGACTAGGATCGACGCTACTGCAAGTTGCGTCGTCAGTTGCGTCGGTCGATGGAGCTAAGATCGATGCTACTGTAGCTATGCGTCGATCTAGCGTCGATCGATGCGAGCGGTTCTCAGCATCAACGCGGGCGTTGCATTACGGCGCCTGCAGGACTTCGGCTCATCGCTCGTCCCGTTTTCCTCGTTTTGAGTTGAAATACTAAAACTGAGCAAAATTTGCTTATTTCATATAAAATAAAGTAAAAACACATTAAACGCCAAACGAAATGAAAAACATCAAAAGGAATAAAAACGATAAAAAGATAAACCTAAACACCCTAAAAGCACACAACATACGATGCAAAAACACATGAAAATCACATACAAATAAGTACAAATCAACTCCCCCACACTTAGCTTTTTGCTTGTCCTCAAGCAAAATCTAATCTAGACGTAGACAAGGAAAGGCTAATTACCCGATGACCTAAACACTAATGCATTCATATGATTCAAGAAGTTAATGCATTAAGTTGACTAAAAACTCAACTAAAAGGATGACACGATAACGTTGAGATAAGAGATTTAGACTAGCTTCCGAACACCTAAAAGTAACGAGTTGACCTCCATGCACGTCACCCATCTATGCCTCGGCCAAAGTTTATCCTCTCTCAAAACCTCCAAGTCGTCACCCGACTAGCCCAGTCATCAATACACCTCTTTAACAATACAATCTAAGAAAAAAAAAGAACTCAACTTGTACAAGGTTTTCTCTTCTTGTACTTGTTCTTTCTTTTTCTTTCTTTTTTTATATATTTTTATGAGTACCCATAGCGATAAGGTACAAAATGAACATAATTTACATCAATCAACAGCGAGAGTTCATTGACTCCAATCTTACGTTGCTAAGTGCAACTGATAACATTCTTCAATATCGCACGTGGAGTTTTAACGCCTCCAAAATAAAAAGAAAAATTACATAAAGTCCTATAGAGGCTAACTGAAAACGGGGCTAGTAAAGAGTATTCGACTCTTTGGAATGAAACAAGAATAAAACAGAAGACAAGACACTTCATAGACTATTTACACTTCATTCCCCACCATTACACTATTTTTCGAACGAAAGTCTAAATATCCTAACCAAAGCATCTAACCACGTCACTTCGTCAAGGTTCCAATCAATATCAATACACACAACTCAAATCAACCACAAGCAAGCATACAAAAATTACTAACTAAACCAAGGACAAACCCCCCACACTTAAACCATACAATGTCCACATTGTATAAAATGAAAATTTAAGCTAAGTATGGTAAAAGATAAGAGAAGGAGAGATACGTCCCTGAAATCGCGCTTGTGATGATGAGTTGAGTGTCAAAAATTATCCAACGGGCCTCAATATTGAAGGGGACCTGAAACGAAAAGAAACAAAAACACACAAAAACACACAAAAAACAAATAAAGTTAAAAGGCTTTGGTTATCCATTCGATGTCATCCCGGGTCTAAAAACAAACGACAATCGTGCCACGCCTTGGTATTCTCTAAGAGCAAGAATTGGCGATGATAATTTCCAAGGCGGGCACAAAAATCACGTCCCGGGATTCAAAACACTCCAACTAGCTTCGGAGATCGGAACCGTGAGTAATCGATCACCTCGAATATATCAAATCATAATTACGGCATGGGGTGATCGGGCACCTTCTCGACTATCTCGTCTACCACCTCCTTCTTCTCATGTTCGTACAAAGAATCAAGCGGCACGGCATGAGGTTCAATAAATTCACCCGAAGGTAACTCTCCCACACAGTCGTGTATATAATCCTCAAAAAGCACGGGAGAGACAATGCCGACTTCCACCTCTTTCTTCTCACCCACAAATTTCACATCTTCGCACACCTCGTTCAAAATATCATCAAAGTTGGAATTGTCATCAACAAAGGTGGAAATTTTCATATCAAAGACGGGCAACTCCTCATGACAAGGTTGGTCTAGCTCGTACACCTTGTTGTCAAATTTCTCTAATTGAATATCGAGGCGTTCTATGCGTTCATCCATATGTCGAGTTGCTTCCACAACCTCGGCTAAAAGATCTTGAGAAATAGTGACAGAATGATCGCCGCTCAAAATATATGCATTGGATGTGGGTGGAGTGTAAATGTCGTAGCTCAAAGAATTGAATTCTTGATACGTAGGAGCATACGAGTCCGCGTTCGGAAAAGGTGGGGCAAACTGAGCATAAGAATCGTCAAGACCCGAATCATAATACCCACGAGATGGTGCATAAGAATCCATGCTCAGATTAAAGCAATATGAAGGACATAAGACGGGATAGTCAAAAGCATGGGCCCATTCTCGACCGCTCGGAGCATACGGGTCATAATACGATGGAGGGACTTGACAATCGAAAGTGGGATCGTAAGGGTCATCATATGGCGAACTAGATCGATAATCCGCCATCTTCAATCTAAAATCTCGAGTCTTCAAAAATGTGGCTACAAAGCACAACACTCAAAAACCGAGATTAAATACATCAAAAATTACAAAAATAAACAAAAACAAAATTCAACAACAAACACTAACACAAATAAACAAATAAAAGCAAACACCAAAAAATCGCAGCCTTTAGCCTTCCCCGGCAACGGCGCCAAATTTTGAATCGAACTTTTTTGCTTAAATAAATAAAAAGCTCATCCGCAAGAGAACAGAGCTATTATAGGCGATAAGCTGACTCGAGTCGAATCACAAGGAAGACTAATCAGAAACTATTTCAATGTTTGACTTTACATACATAGAAATGAAAATAAAAATCTAAACTAAACTAAACACTCAATCAAATAAAGTTTGAGGTTTTCTAACATCTACGAGCAATAAAATAAATAGCCTTTAAAAATGATTATGAAAACAAGGGTTCTAGTGCGCCGGAATCGTCTCCACGATCAGGGTTGTCAATCCCGATGGCTCTAAATGACCCTAGGCACACTAGAACGATAAATCGAGCCAACAAGCATCATCATATTCAAAAGCATAATTTCAACGCAAAGCATGAACAAAAACATAAATGTTAGAATGAGAAGAACGGTAAAAGGATTACACTAAATTATATTATCAAAGTTCAACATTAACATTCAAAGGAAAACCTAAGCTACACTATAAAAACTATTAAACAAAGTGCAGAAAAACCTATGATCTAGAAAAGCATCAGCAATCCAATGATCTTCAACGACGAGAAATGACCTTGAACGTCGGACGACATAGAAACGATGAAACTACGAACTATTAAACTCTAATCTTACGTAAATCGGAATGGTGGCATGAACCGAGGTTTCTCTACATTGTTCTGGACCTTTCCCTCTCGTTACAGCACACTAAAAATGAAAAAACCACCGGGTTTATATAGATTTTCCTGTAATAAATGCCAAAACTACCTTAGCGTCGATCGACGCGTGCCGAGCGTCGATGTCGATGCGAGTCAGGCTGCTCGCGTCGACCAGGCAGGGCGTCGGTCGACGCGGACCAGGATCGACGCTACTGCAAGTTGTGTCGATCGACGGAGCTAAGATCGATGCTACTATAGCTATGCGTCGACCTAGAATCGATTGACGCGAGCGGTTCTCGGCATCAACGCGGGCGCTGCATTACGGCGCTTGCAGGACTTCGGCTCGTCGCTCGTCCCGATTTCCTCGTTTTGAGCTGAAATACTAAAACTGAGCAAAATTAGCTTATTTCATATAAAATAAAGTAAAAACACATTAAACACCAAACTAAATGAAAAATATCAAAAGGAAGAAAAACGATAAAAAGATAAACCTAAACACCCTAAAAGCACACAACATACGATGCAAAAACACATGAAAATCACATACAAATATGTACATATCACCGACGTTGTGCTCCGACCCTTGTTGGGCTCACTCCTCGATGTCAACAACCTGATGGGAAGCAAATTCCCAACCTTGAATTTACGTGAAAACTCTCCCCTCCTCCTTATCGTAAATCGGAAATTGGGCACCGTATTTCCCAGAGATATCTTTCGCTTACCCACCCGAGACATGGTTTACGAGTATAAGATTGAAAGGGATTTGAAAAGAAGAAAAGTTTGAAGTTTGGGTTCTTTGAGGACTTTTGTTGAACACGTGGCGTGCGTGTTTCAAAAGGGAATAATTCAAAGAAAACTTGAACCCAAATCACCCCAATCTCACCCAACAACTAAAAACAAGTCCCAAAGATATAGTTTAAGCGGATTCCCTTGCCAAATGAACTCGTAACCGTAATCGTAACCCCCCTCCCCTTTTTGTCTAAGTTGGAGAAAAATGGAGGAAATATGAAAATGGTGTTGGTGATTCCCTGGAATTAATGAAGATAATCGCCGGAAAATAGTGAGCTTCACCGAAAATTGAGGAGAAATGCTGATTTGTCTTCGACCAAGGTCATCTATCAACGGAGTGTTGACGGTTGGGACAGAGACTTCGTCGACCACTTCCTTAAACCGACAGAGCATCGACGGTCGTGATAGAGACTTCGTCGACCAAGTGCGTTGACTGATGGAGCATCAACAAAAAGGACAGAGACCTCCTCGACACGTCTTCAATAGGTTGGTCGATCGATGCTGGCAGCATAGTAGCGTCAACTCCGCGTCGACGCCAGCTGTTTCCTTGTGCCTCGTTTTCGCTCAAATGATCAACGTTCTTCAATTAGAAGTCCAGACCTGTGGAATTTCCCCCAACTGTACTAACAACCAAGGACAACAAATCAAACCACAACAAATACGAAATTAAAGAAATGTTAGAGAGAAAATATACAAAAATTGCAAAAAGGATACGAAATGCTTGGGCTTCCTCCCAAGAAGCGCTTGTTTAACGTCACTAGCTTGAAGAATTTGCACTGTCTAGGCAGTAGATGGGTCGTCGAGAGTTTTGGTCTCCTCAGCATGAATCACTCTCAACCCTTGGAAATACGGCTTAACGTGATGGCCGTTGACTTGAATACTCCCTTTGGTCCTCTCATTAACCAACCTCACCACCCCTTATGGCATCACATCTTCAACTAGAAAGGGGCCAATCCATCGTGATTTGAGCTTGCTGGGAAACAACCAGAGACGAGAGTTGTACAGTAAGACTTGAATGCCGGCTCTGAGGTCTTTAGTGATGAGCTTCTTTTCGTGTTGTAGCTTCACTCTCTTCTTATATATATCGACATTCTCATAAGCCTCATTCCGTATCTCGTCGATCTTTTCAAGTTTGTTTCACCTTAAAAATAATGGAACCACAAACACTTATTTCTTCCTTAAGTTTCCTGACTTTCTCCACCAAAAACACGTTAGAAAGGACCACCGGGGGATTTTTGGTGGAAACCTCTCTGATGCTTAAGTCAATTAAGCAGATTTTTAATATCGGAATATTTCAAGTTAGAATGCTCAGAATGTCATACCTTTTTATGAGATATTTATAATCTTTGCTGAGTGGGGCCTTTCTGAGATCTGAGCCGAACTTTTGTGTTCCTTTCAAAATTAAAATCCAGTTAAACAGTGCTCGTCTACTTTTGAAAGGGTTTTAGTTCGCCCGCAAGAGAACGAGGTCACTTGTAGACTTGGCAAGTTAACTCGAGTCGATCTCTCGAGGAAGACTAATCGGAAGTTGTTTTTGTGTTTGTTTATACGAACGAGAAAATAATAAAAAGCTAATCTAAACACTCGGACAAAAGGGTTTTGAGAATTTTAATAACTAAACGATGGTTTATACTACGAGCAATTTAAACTATTCTCGCAAGGAGAGCGTCAATCACCATGCAAGAACTTAACTAAAGTTAATAAAAGATTTAATAACGAACTTTAACTTTTAAAAGATTAATAAACGGGGGTCTAGGGCCTTGGACTCGTCTCCACGACCGCTTAGGCATTTCATCGAACACTTAGTCTACGAGTTGGGGTTGTCAATCCCAACATATAGATTAAAGGCCCAATGACTCCAAGCGATGGTTCTAAACGTTTCCAAGCACTAGACCTCTGATTTCTACTCAACAACCATTGACAAATCCAATATCACAAGCCCAATAAACGATAATAGACATCAACTAGTTACCCAAAACAATTCTTCACCAGATGATTCACAATAATCCAAACATAAACGATTCAAACAAATCATATAAACACAATATCCAATCCAAACACAATATCCAAACAACATTACTGAAAATCAAAACAAACTAATGAGAACTAAGTTTAGAAATCACTAAATTGGAGAAAAGTGATTGTCACTATGATGAAATCCTTGCCAACTCCAGCTATTCCGGAGATAAGATGAACCACGCTGGGATTCTGGAAGCTTGTCACGAACCTCCAATTCCAACGATTAACGATAGCCGGTTCACTGAAAACCGCCTTAAAAATACTTTTAACGGCGGTTGTGGCTAAAACCGCCGTTAAAAAGGTCATTTTACGGCGGTTTTCACAAAACCGACGTAAAACTGGAGGCCAGCTAAATTTAACGGCGGTTTACAAAAAACCGCCGTAAAATATCGAACATTCTACGGCGGTTTTTTGTAAACCGCCGTTAAATTAAGCTGGCCTCCAGTTTTTACGTCAGTTTTGTGAAAACTAATGTTTTAATTGGAAAAAGGGGAAATAGAATGAAAAACAATTCAAGAACACTCATGGGTTTGTCATCCCCAAGAGGCCAATGCCACGTCACCGATCCTCATGCTCATTGATCTATTGATCTCCACCGCCCATTCAAAACTTATTTACTGATCTTCACCGTCCATTCTAAACAAATGGATTGATCCCCTTCCTTCTTTTCCTCTCCGTCATTTTTCCGCCCCAGAAAACCCCATCCTTCGAAACATCTCCCCTCCAGCTCTCATCATTCGCCGCCACCGACAGAGACGACTCTATTTTATCTGCCGCCGTGTCGTAAGTGCCCAGCCACACCCTGACCCTGTTCTACGATAGCTTTATCTCCGCCACCCATTTGCCCTACTGCCTCTGCCTCACAATTCGCAAYCGRCGACAATCCCCTTTTAGGCCAAAATTACAATTCGCCGGCCGGCGACAATCCGACCCAATTGGATACTGCAATCCCTTCTCCTCTTCAAGGCGAAGCTCCTCCTGTAAACAATTTCAAGAAAGGAGCTCCAAATTTGGCGAATTCGATTTTTCGAGTTGGCGATCCCCTTTTGGGTCAAAACGGAGATTCGTCGGTCGGTGCCATTCCCGCCAAATTGGGTCTGCCACAACCTTCCACCGGTCAAGGCGAAGCCAACACAGGTACCAATTTAAAGAATTGGGCCACCTTTGAGCCCAACCCGTCCTTTGAAGCTGCCGCCCCCCTTCTTCTTGTACAAGGAGATTCCGGCCATTCTGACGCCAGCCTCTTTGTTCGGAATGTTCTATCCACTCCCCTTGATGACAACAATGATGCTCCTCGCCCGATTATGAGCGYTGCTAAAATATGCAATTTTTCACGTCTCTCACTGGAAGGGAGAGATGTATAGCTGATTTTCTGATTTAAGATAAATTTATATGTTCTTTCACTGCTGTGTCCCTTTCCCTCAGTAATTTCTCGCGATGATTTATGCTTATGTTTGATTTTTTTTTTCTTTCTTGTGCAAGTCACCCCTATTTCTGTTCATGCTATGGAGAGGGCTCAAAATCCGGCTTCAAGCAAGGGATCTCCGGAAGATGTCTCTGATACGTTTACGTACGGTTAGTAATTTCATTTCAAATTGATACGCCTTTTGTTTTGTTATCCTTTGAGACTTTTGATTTGATATCATTTTCTATTATTAATTTATTCTTATTTTTAATTGATATCAAATATTCATTGATCAGGGTTTTCAAGGGTTTTTTCTTTTGAAATTCAAATTTTATTTTGCATGTGGGATTTYATTATTATTATTATTTGTTTATTTTATTTTGCATGTGGGATTAGCATTTTGTTGTCTCTTTACACTTTTGCTTCTTACTAGGGTCTTCTTCTGTTCACATAAGTTATGGKTTGCATTATACTGAAGCTCATAACAAATGTGAAAGTAAGAAAATCCTCTGGTACTTCCTGRGTAAATTTTGGCTTCAATCCATCTATGTGACATGGGTCAATTAGAAMGGGAGTGCTGAAGGAATGCTCATATCATGAACTTAAACCACAGCCTAACGTAATTTATGTGGTGTGTGAATAAGTGATGAATTATAAATATGTTTCTGTTAACTTGAGAAAAAAAATAAGATTGCATCCGACTCAAATATAATGAAATTTTATTTGAAAGCTAAAGCTGATTTTCTCTTCTTATTGTATCCATATCTATCTTTTTAAAAGCTTATTTTCACCTTTTCTTACATGACAACCTCACTTGCGCATTCTCTAATAATATTTTACTAATATGTGCATTTTATAGCTTGGAGCAGTGGAATGTGCCTTCTAAATAGCTGATAGAATATGGACATAATCTGTTCGCTTAACTCTGATTGATGAGTTAAGCACTCTTTGAATCTCGTTTAATGATCAGGGGAACTTTTTTTATTTTTTTATTCTTGCGCAACGATATTTTTGAGATGTCATCAACAGTTCAGGTTTTTTTGGGCTGTTTTCCCATAACTTTTGACGTTAATCATTGTCATTAATGTCACACCATATGCTTTCTCAACATTTGGTATATAGACATTAAATGTTGCATATCATGATCATGTCTTTGTTCCAAATACTCTACCATTTTTATTTCACCTGCTTTAAGCTATAGCGCCGGGCCCAGCCTACAGTGCCTCCCAAGCCCAAAGGGGGCCGCTGTGTGGGTGGCTCGCGCTCGGCAGCCATTTTCCCCCAAAAACATTACAACGGCATATAGGAACAATTCTCAGTGCAAGAAAAAAAAAGAATAAGAAACTAAATTTTTAGGGTAAGAAAATATAATTGTTATCAGGTCATTACTTATGTGATTGACGTTTGTTTTGCTCTTAATGAAATGCCATGAATGGTGTGTTTTATGAAATATAAATAGTTATAATATTATATTCGCTTCTTTGTAGTCTAAAATAAATCATGTACGTTTCAAAAATTTTAATTTTCGCGCCTCGCCTACCTCAGGCTCCAGGAGGCTTTGCACGCCTTGGTTTGTCTTTTGCCTTTGCTAACTATTGCTATAGGCATGATTTGTCCAGTATTAGGTTCTAAGMTAGAAATTTGTTGTAGTTGCCGTCCTCTTTCACTTTTACAAGGTGATGTGTAGTTGAAGGAATGGAAACAACTGATTTGCCATTTATAGATTATTAAGTATTGACTCTGTTGAGTTATTGTGACAAGTTGTTCAAYAAAAAATATTATAGGTCAATGGCCATGGTGAGATTGGACATCTATTTCATAAGGAATCCTAATAGTGCTGGCATAAAGGAGGAATTAGGTGAAAAGGATACTGATGCTCATTGTGATTAGTTTTGTTGACCAACTTTCGATTAGCGTTCTCTACATGGATGTATATACATTTTAATATATTCTTCTAGTAAATTGCTGTCTGTGTTGATATATTTTGCATCCTCTGTTATAACATAATAAGTAATATTTGTAAGATACGACTAACCAAAGCCAACAGTTAAAAAGTCATGATCAATTTTCTATTGTTCACTGTTACATGTTGCAATTAATGCATTAATGTATTAGATAGACTAATTGGCGAATTCTTTTCTTAGTTAACGTAGGAGATAATTATTTAAAAAAAATAAATCAAAATACATTATCACGGATAGCCAAATAAATAAAATCCGTTTCAGGCCCGAGACAGTGGAAGAAGAGATCGAGCRCTTGAAAAAGGAAACACAGGAACAATCCGGTGATGAATAGACCACTACACACAATCTCATACTTCAAAAGGAGCAGGAACTGGAAGCGTTGGTCCGCCAGATGGACGACAAAGTCCGTTACAGTCAGAAGGTTCCGGAGTAGGTAGAGGTGCTGGTTTTTACGTGAGGCCTCCTTCTCGGCCTGAGGCGTATGATGAGCCTCCTAGAGCTGGCTTTCAAGATCGGCCTCCTTCTTACGACGAACCTAGAGGTGGTGGTGGCTATCAGGATAGGCCTCGTACGATGACCAAAGAGCTAACTTTGGTGAAAGGCCTCCGTCCATTCGAGGCAGGGAGCGTATGATGAGACGAGGAATGATTACAACGAAAGGCCTCGCTCGAAAGGCACTGTGGACTCATGGAGTAGAGGGAGAGGTTTCTTTRGCAGCAGGGACACTGATAGGTACTTTTCTCTATTACTTCTGTATTTGATTCAGGTATTTTTCCGTTATTGTTCAGAAATCATCCCCCCAATAAATAAAACAAAATTTTTCTTCTTATTTTCCTTTTTGTCGTATAGATTTGCTCTTTTTGGGGCAGAATCAGAAGTTTTTGGGTGGGCAATTTTTTCTTTTTTTTTTCTTTTTATTTTTTTAAGGTTATAGAGTTGCTTGTTTTTTATATACTCTGTTTTGCACACCTTGCGGTGGAATTATGCTTTCTGCATTCTGAATTAGTTTTTTTTTATTCTTAGATTTGGGGTTTTGATAATGAATAAATAAATAAGTAAATATTGTTTCTTGCTGTTGGATTTCCTGCGAATATGTACAGTGTCTGTACGCCTATGCCTATTTTTATGTTGATTCTGGTTCATCCTTCAACTGGGTATTCTAACCGATAGATCTTAAGTCTTTAATTTGAACTTCAGTGACAGGTGATTATATTCCACATTAATTGATTTGTAATGATGTGTGATGCGTACATTAGATTCTGTTGGGAAGGCAATTTCACATTCTTCTGTCTACTAAATGATTTTCTACGTGAGTGATTATTCTAGTTTATTATACAGTGGATTAGCTTGCATAAGATTTTGTCTATAGGTTTAAGTGCTTGTAGAGATTAGATCTTGAATGCTTGCATTTCTTTTRGGTCTTGCGGCTTAATTGTATTTACGGTTATTAGGGTACTGATTCTTTCCTGCTGAAGTTGCAGCTTCTGTCCACACTATTAGGGTACTGGTGTGTATGTGAGTGTCAATTCCAGATTTTGGAACTACTCTGTATTTGTCATTTGTGACACCCTCAGATTGAAATTGTATTGTATTTGCAACAGGTGAATAGCAGTTTAACAGCTAAAAGAGTGCCATCTTTACCTTCTTTTTTTATGGGCGGATATAATTATGTACAAGACTAATGGGAATTATGGAGAGTTTTATTAATATATTTGGCAACAGTAGTGCAATCATATATTCACCCCCACCCCCCCTATTTTCAAGATATATGTTAAAGTTCCTTATTTCGTATCTTTAAAATTCTCATGGATCCTCACTGTTCTACTTTAAAATGGCTCGAGT
>BMAC01000066.1:1921856-1974248 GCA_014905375.1 Phtheirospermum japonicum
AAGTTGTTTTTGTGTTTGTTTATACGAACGAGAAAATAATAAAAAGCTAATCTAAACACTCGGACAAAAGGGTTTTGAGAATTTTAATAACTAAACGATGRTTTWTASTACGAGCAATYTAAACTATTCTCGYAAGGAGARCGTCAAYCACCATGCAAGAACTTAACTAAAGTTAATAAAAGATTTAATAACGAACTTTAACTTTTAAAAGATTAATAAACGGGGGTCTAGGGCCTTGGACTCGTCTCCACGACCGCTTAGGCATTTCATCGAACACTTAGTCTACGAGTTGGGGTTGTCAATCCCAACATATAGATTAAAGGCCCAATGACTCCAAGCGATGGTTCTAAACGTTTCCAAGCACTAGACCTCTGATTTCTACTCAACAACCATTGACAAATCCAATATCACAAGCCCAATAAACGATAATAGACATCAACTAGTTACCCAAAACAATTCTTCACCAGATGATTCACAATAATCCAAACATAAACGATTCAAACAAATCATATAAACACAATATCCAATCCAAACACAATATCCAAACAACATTACTGAAAATCAAAACAAACTAATGAGAACTAAGTTTAGAAATCACTAAATTGGAGAAAAGTGATTGTCACTATGATGAAATCCTTGCCAACTCCAGCTATTCCGGAGATAAGATGAACCACGCTGGGATTCTGGAAGCTTGTCACGAACCTCCAATTCCAACGATTAACGATAGCAAATCTAACATCTATCTAAAATCTAAAAACTAATGTTTTAATTGGGAAAAAGGGGATATAGAATGAAAAACAATTCAAGAACACTCATGGGTTGTCATCCCCAAGAGGTTCGAGATGGTCTTCTCGACCTGGCTTGTCACGAACCGGACGAGGGATTATTGGTTCCCGAATGGACTCCTAGTGATATTTTCGTGTCTCTGAATGTGGCTGAGTTCTTGGTCTTTTGTAGCCATCAAATAGCCCTTCCGTAACTGAAAATCTCCACAAAATCCGAGTTTGTAACGCTTTTGTCCGATCGGATGGTCTCCCAGTCCGATCGGATGGATTCTGCCAGATTTTCTAACACTGGGTTTTGACACTGGGTAACCCAGTGTGGATGACAGACCAAGTGTCAGCTGTAATATACCAAATCAGGGCCCAATTTCTTTGAAACTCCACTCGCGGGCCCACATTCATCCACCTTAACAACGAAAAACTTCAAAATACCTAAAATAAACTTAAAATGTGGTAAAATAAGTCGGAGATATATAAATACAAAAATATGCTCAATCAATCCAACTTATACCCAAAATTAAAAACAAATTTAACTAAAACACTAGATAAATATACCAAAAATCGTGACAATTATGTGCAAGTCAAGATCCTGGAAACAAACCCGCGAATCTTGGGCCATTACTCAAGACGGCCTGACAAAGAAGTTTCTTCATAAAAAGTGAGTCAGGTCTATCACTAACTTCTTCGAATTCTCGACTTGACCTCCCAAAACCTTATTCAATGCTTTAGATCAGGTAGGGATAATTCTTATAAGGCCATAAGCTCGTCCTCTTCCTCCTTTTTCTTCTCCTGAGGCATCAGTTCAGCTCGTCCCAACCAGGTCTATTCGAGCTGTTTGGCAACTTGCCATTAGATTTGGTCGTACCAATCAGTCCCCCCATTGAATGGTTGGGGATGAGCTGTAACATCTCGTATTCCACCCTGGCGGTTGAGATTCACAATACGTCTCTTCAGGCATTCTGCTCTGATACGCATTAAATGCACAAATCCCACCAAATCTTATTCCCTAGAATAAATCATGCCTTTTGGGGCTGGGCTGTGACACTTCGTATTCTACCTCAGCAGTTAAAACCCACAACGTGTCTTTTCGATTACTGTACTCTGACACGCACTAAATGCACAAATCCCGCCAAATCTCCCTTTTCCTAAAAATCCGTTTTCAAAACATATCACTTCCTTCTGTTTGCGGTTTATTCAACTTTATCTCCCTGCGATTGTTTTCTCTCTTCTCAAGAGCTCCTTGCGACTTTTCTTCTCTGATCAAGGCCTTTTCCTTCTTAGAACCAGGTATTTTCTCACTTTCTTGCAAATTTTAATTATGTCTACTTCGACGTCTTCTGCTTCTTTGTCTTCTAGTAATTTATCATCTTTCCTTAATTTATCATCCTCGGCGGCACCGTCGGCGCCCGCTTCTGGTGGACAGCACCACCCTCCTCCTGGTGATGAGGGGATAACATAGTCCATCGTTAGTAACCAAACCCTTCGGGAAATACGCACCAAATTTCCCATCTCCGACGACTTTACTTTCACAAACCCAGATTCCGGCGAGAGGTCTTCCCGGCCTCCTCCGGGTCAATTTACCTTTTTTTGTCAATCAATTCTAGGCAGGGTTGAGTCTCCCCGTCCATCCTTTCATCCTTGCAGTGTCTCGGATGTACCAGATTCCAGTGAATCAGTTCGTACCTAACGCCTTTAGGATAATGGTAGGGTTTCACTTGGCCGCGCAATTTTCTGGGCTCACACTCACGACCCAATTATTTTATTCTTTATTCCAGGTCAAGATCTCGACTTATGGCTTCTTCTATCTATCCGCCCGAACTGGATTCCGGTTCTTGATTGGGAATCCTTCCTCCAATAAGCCCTGGAGGAAGAAGTTCTTTTTCGTCCACTGCTTAGGCGATTGGGGCTTCTCCCCTGTGCCTATTAATGCTCTCCCAGCTTAGGCTCACCTAACCAGAGGAGACCGACCTCCTTCTTTGGAAAAAACTATTCATACCCTGAACCACCTGTCCAAGATCCTCACCTCCAATATCCTGATATTCTTCAACTCCAAACGAGAGAGCGGCCCTTTGCCCCCCCGAGATCGGTATACCAGCAGAGCTAGACAGCTCTACCCCATTTTCTCTTCTTCTTCTTTTTTTTAATTATATTTCTTCTCTCTTCTTCTTTTTTTACTTATTATGATAAATCTCTTCTACAGTCACCATGATGAAGAAAAAGATGGCTGCGCTTCTCCAAGGAGCCACCTCAAATATTGGGAAGAGCCCCCTTGGCGAATCGGCAAGAGCTGCCACCCCCGAGGAGCCCGAGCTCCTGCCCAGACCAGAGGCGGCAGTCGAGCTGGAATTGGCCAATAGGCTGGAGAGAGCTACCCAGCCGGAAAGGGTGGCTAACCAGGTAGTCGACCTAACCTCCCACTCTGATTCCTAGGAGGAGCGGGTGCTGACTGCCCGCAAGTGGGCTCGCTCTAGCAAGGGGGCGGTCTCTATGGGGTCCAAGATAGTTACCCCTAACCAGAGCTTTTTCAGTGGCTCTTCCATCCTAGACTGCCCAGGGGACGTGGCGGTTCACTTCGTCAAAGGGAATTCCCCCTCCGCCGACCGCCGAGCTTTGGAGAAGTGGTCGAACCACAAGCTGATAGAGTCTTTTTGCCAAAACAAGGCTAGGGTTAGAACTTTTCCATTTTGTCCACCTTCCTTTTTGCCTTCATTATCGTTTTACTTATCTCCTCTTCCCTTCTTTTTCTTAGGTTGTTGTTAAGAGGGCTGCACTGGTGTCGCGGGCCCATGGCTCTTTTATGAATGCCAACTTGGACAAGGAGCACGCGGCCTTAAAGGAAAGAGAGAAAAGGCTAATAACTCGCCTGAAGGAGAGGGTGCTGAGCTGAAAACTGCTCAAGCCGATAGGATGAACTGCGGAAGTCCCAGGAGTTAGTAGGGAGAGCCCGAGCTGAAGCCATCATCTAGATAGAGCTGGGTAAGGAGAAAGCTATGGAAGCCTGAGTTGAAGGTTAAGCAGAGGGCGAGGCCAAGGGTCGAGCCGAGGGGCAGGCTAACTTCCTCAACTCAAAGGAAGGGAAGAGGCTTATCCAAGTGGCTAGGGAGATGACTCGAAGAGCCTTCCTTGGTTCCATGGAGTTATACGAGATCCTCCTCTCTGAAGCCTAAGTCTACTACCACTTTGGCTTAGATGCTCAAGCAAAGTGGTCTGCTGAGAACCTCTCCGCTCCCTTTGATTGCCTCGTCCCCTTTTAAGGATCCTACAGAGCCCACAAGCTTCACATACGTTCCAGAGGATGCCCAACTCCATCGGCTCGGGGCCCCTGAGTTGGCTACTCGTGTCCGCCAGACTTTCCTGAGCTCCTCCCCCCCCCTGAACAGTCGCTGACCTTGGCTTTACCAGTGACTGTGTCTTCTATTACCTTTGTCAACTTGGACGAGCTTCAAGGCAGCGCCCAATTTGAGCGAGATTTTGGAGAGGTCGCCAGGGTGACCGAGCAAGCCGGGGGAGAGCTGAATACTGAAGACTATGAACCTTAGGTCATTTTTTAGCTGTTTGGGTTTTTGGCCTGTATGGCGTGACCTGATAATTTTGTGGGCCTGTACTTAAAGCAATATTTTTTTATCTCTTTGTTTTTGTCTCTCATGTTTTTTAGGGTTTTCGAGAACGTAGGAAACCCTAGTACTATTTGTACCTTTTATTTTTCTATAAAATCTATCCTTTTTTCTGCAAATTTTCTATTAGGGCTTCATCTTCTTTACTTGAGGAAATCGATACCTTGAAGAGGAAAAATCTTGCTTTAATGAAAACTTCAATCTCTTTAAAGAAAATGCCCTGCTCCGCGAAAATTTTTCTCAACTACACAAACTACTGGAAAGGAAGATATAAAAGAAATGCCATTACAAGCACGAGTGGTCCGAGCTCCGCCAGCTCAACCGTCAGCTCCAAGAAGAAATGGCTGATTTGCTTGAATCAGTGTGCGTCTGACCACCGCCACCGGCGAAGCTCACTCTGCGACTGAGCAGGCCGACAAGTACCGCCAATGGCTTCACGAGACCGAGCGAGAGCTATGGTGGATTCAGCAAGTTCTAGCTTCTGATAGGAGGGCCTTCTCATCCCAACCATGTCGCTTTGTGTGATTTAATTTTATTTTGATGTATTTTTGTGCTTTTGCCACTTTCCTGGATAACGTGAGCATTTATTTTCACTTTATGCACTGTAATCAAGCTCACAAACTCTATTTTGCATCGTAATAAATTCTTGACCTTAGATATTTTTCTTTTCATATGTTTCTTGCAATTAAGTCAGGTCTGGATATCCATCCCTTAACTCATCAAGCTAATCTTCCATTTAGCTCATCAGGGGTATAATTTACTGACAATCAGGTCAGGTTTTTTGGGGCATCTGCCCTTAGCCAATCAGTGCTAAAAATCATACTGACAATCAGGTTAGGTTTTTGGGGCATCTAGCCAATCAGGGGTAAAAATTATACTGACAATCAGATCAGGTTTTTGGGGCCTCCGCCCTTAGCCAATCAAGGCTAAAAATCATACTGACAATCAGGTCAGGTTTTTGGGGCATCCGCCCTTAGCCAATCAAGGCTAAAAATTATACTGACAATCAGGTTAGGTTTTTGGGGCCTCTGCCCCTAGCCAATCAGGGCTAAAAATTATACTTACAATCCGGCTAGGCTGTGATAAAACACAGATAAATTGAAACCATTATTTATAAAATGAATTTATGCATTAACCTTACACATAGTATTTTTGTAAGTTCGTTATATTCCATGCCCGCGACAATCTAACCCCATCCAGTTGCTCGAATTCGTAACTCCACCAGCGAGGACCTTCGTGACCTTATATGGCCCTTGCCACGTAACATCCAGTTTCCCTTTATCCTTTCCCAAATCAACTCTACAAAGGACCGAGTCTCCTACCTGAAAATATCTTTTGACCACTGACTTACTATATATTGCCCTAACTCGACCTTTTATATGTTCCATTCTTACCGCAGCTTGCTCTCTCTTCTACTCCACCAGATCTAGCGCGTCCTATATCAACAGGTCATTTTGCTCCTCATTAAAGCTTTGTACTCTGTGGGTTTCCATGCTTATTTCTGCAGGGATCACGACATCCATACCGCACACCAAACAGAACGGTGTCTCTCTTGTGCTTTCTTTAGGATTGGTTTGATAAACCCACAGAGTCGAACCGAGCTCCTCTACCCATTTGCCACCTGACCTTTCCAGACAAGCTTTAATTCCTTGCACCAGAATGAGATTGGTCACCTCAACTTGTCCATTCACCTGGGGATGATATACCGATGTGAAATGTTGTTCTATCATCTTAATGCACTAGGCGCGAATCCAAGCTCCCATGAACTGCATGCCATTATCTGACACCAAGATCCTTGGGACACCAAATCACCACACCACATTTTTCCACAAGAAACCCATTACTGCCTCCTCCGAAACTTTTGCTAAAGTTCCAGCTTCCACCTATTTACTGAAATAGTCTATGAGCATTATCAGGAACTTTTTCTAGGCTGGGGATGTGGGGAAAGGTCCAACAAGATTTATCTCCCATTTTGCAAAGGGGCAGGGAGAGCTCATTGTCATGACCTCTTCTGCAGGTCGATGCACTAGGGGGGAGTTCTTCTGGCACTTGTCACATTTTCTCACAAAGTCTTCTGCATCCTTCCTCAGTTGTGGCCAAAAATATCCAGCTCTCATTATCTTACTTGATAGAGTTCTAGCGCCCATGTGGTTGCCGCAACACCTCTCGTGAATTTCCTTGAGAACATGGGCGCCCTCTTTCGGGCTTAAGCACCGCAAAAGAGGTTGTCCAAACCCTCTTTTGAACAGCTCTCTATCAGACAAAAATGAGACGACCTGATTCAAACCTTTGCTGCCTCCTTCTTATTCTCAGGTAGTTCTCTTTGTCCAAATATACCTTGATCGGGGAGTGCCAATCCTTTTCTTCCTCTAGCGCATTTATCTCCCCTTCCCCAAATTCTTGCTATGCCATGAGCAGGGTAATTATTCTCTTCTGACAATCTGTTGATGAAATGGCCATCTTGGCTAAGTAATCAGCTCTGACATTCTCTTTCCCGGGGATTTGAAGTACATTTAAAGCTTTCATGGCCTTTGATAACTCATGAAACCGGGTTAAGTACTTCTGCATATGCTCGTCTCTTGCATCAGACTCTCCTCTTATCTGTTTATGGACCAACTGGGAGTCTACCCAGGCACATATGTGCTCTTCCCCGAGCTCTTTTGCCATCTAAACCCCTCTTAGAAGGGCCTTGTACTCTGCACCATTGTTGGACAGGGGATAGTTCATTCTTACCGCGTATTTCATAATCACGCCTTCGGGATTTATCAAAACTATTCCTGTGCCACAACCTAAACTTCCCACTGAGCAATCGGTATATATTTACTTCTCTTCCTCAGGAGAGTTGGTCATCTCCTGCATGAATTCAAAAAATGCTTGGGCTTTAATCGCTGTTCGCCCTTCGAAATTGATGTCGAATTCGCTGAGCTCATTTATCCATTTCACTAAACGCCCTGAAACCTCTATTTTACTCATGATTTCTTTCACAGGAAGATTAGTTCTGACCACTATCTCATGAGAAAGAAAATAGGGGCGGAGCTTGTGAGTCGTCTCGATCAGAGCTAGTATGGCCCGCTCTATCTCTACGTACCGGAGCTCGGCATCATGTAACACCTTGCTACAATAATAAACTGGTTTTTGAACCTTGCCTTCTTCTCTAATCAAAACTGTGCTCACAACTTGCTTCCCCACAGATAAGTATAAGATCAAAGGTTGTCCCTGGACTGGCTTGGTAAGTAATGACATGACGACCAGATGTTCTTTCAATTTCTGAAATGCCTTATGGCATTCTTCGTCCCAATGAAGTCGAGCCTTCTCTCGCAAGGTTCGAAAAACTGGTAAGCTCTTTTTCGCCGAGCGTGAAACAAAACTTCTCAAGACCACTATCAGCCCTGCCAGGCACTGCATTTCCTTGACATTTCTTGGAGGTTTCATGTCCATAATGGCTTTGATTTTCTATGGGTTTGCTTCTATTCCTCTCTCTGTGACCATATAACCAAGGAACTCTCCAATTCTTACCCCAAATGCGCACTTCTTGGGGTTGAGCTTCATTTTGTATTTTCTCAAGGTATTGAAAGTTTCATTCAGGTCGTCGATGTGTAAGGCTGCCTTGGCACTCTTAACCAGCATGTCATCCACATACACCTCCATATTGCGCCCGAGTAGGGTTTTGAACATTTTATCTACTAGCCGTTGATGCGTGGCTCCTGCATTCTTGAGCCCAAATGGCATGACCACGTAGCAATAAGTTCCTCTCGAGGTTATAAAACTGACCCATTTCCAATCTTCTTTGGCTAGCCTGATCTGGTGATATCTTTGTGAGGCGTCCATCATGATGAGGAATTTACAACCTACGATGGAATCTACAAGTTGGTCTATCCTTGACATTGGGCAGTGGTCTTTGGGATAGGCGAGGTTGAGATCTCTGAAATCAATGCACATTCGCCAGTCATCCTGAGTCTTTAGTACCAGCACCGCATTAGAAAGCCATTCTGGAAATTGTATTTTCTGAATGTGCTTAGCTCGTAACAAGTTTTCTACCTCAGCCTCAATATTAGCTTCCTTTTCGGGACCAAAATTGCGCTTCCTTTGTTTTACTGGCTTCACTGTGGAGCTGATGTTGAGGTGATGTTCAGTTTTTGCTAGGTCTATCCCTACCAAGTCCTGGGGAGACCAGGCAAAGACATCCGTGCTATTTCTTAAGAGGGCCACAAGCTCTACCAACACCTCGGGACTCAAGGTCATTCCTACTCATACAACTCGACTGTCATCCCCCGGTACAATCTCGATCGTCATCAAGCTTAATATCACGGATCTAGCTCAGGCACAGTCATCTCTGTCCTAGGTTTTTTGGATCTCCTTATCTCTTCATCTCTTCGAATACTGTTTACGTATGCCCTACAAATCGCATATTGATCTCCTCGAACCTCACCTACCCCTTTCTGAATAGGGAATTTCATCTTCATATGGTATACGGAGATCACCGCTTGGAATTGACTTAAATATGGCCGACCAAGCATAACATTGTATGAAGATGGTGCATCCACCACCAGGAAGAGCACTGATTTGGTCTTCCTGAACGACTCATCCCCTAACGTGACTAAGAGATTTACCACTCCCAATGGGCGAAGTCCTCTCCCAGCAAAACCTAATAATGAGTTGGTGACCTCCTCCAACTCCAAATCTAGGTTTAGCTTCTTAAAGAAGTCGTAGAATAAAATATCTGCCGAGCTTCCTGTGTCCACAAAGACTCTTCGCACATTATAATTAGCTATAGTAGATGCTATTACCAAAGAATCCATATGGGGTGGCAAGATTCCGTCTCATCCTCTGAGCCAAAATAGATGTTCGGGCTTGGGACTAACTGTCCTACCTCCTGCGCTTTTCTTGACAGATCTTTCGCAGCCTGTACATAACTATTTTGGGTGCGTCATGAATACTCATCCCACTCTACGCCTGTGATCATTTGGATCTCTCCTCTAATCTCCTGAGATCGGTTCTCCCTCTGCCTATTTTACCAATTACCACCCCGCTTCTGCATGGTCGCTTGATAACGATCTCTCTTATAAGAGTCAGATCTGAATCCTTCCTGTTTTGTCCGCACAAATTCTTTGAGGTGCCCTGCCTTCACCATTCATTATATCTTGTCTTTTAGATGTGTGCATTAATCCGTGTCATGACTATACTTGTTATGGTATCGGCAGAATCGACCAGACTTCTCATTTTGCATCTTTTGACTGTATGTTCTCGGCCATTTGGATCAGGGTGTCTTTCAATAGCCTGCAGGATCTCGCCATGAGGTGAAGACATAGGTGTGTATCAATCAAACCGAGGAAGACCTCCCACTAGGTCAGTCCTGGGCTTCTTAACGAGAGTTTTATCTTCTTCGTCAGGTCATTTTCTCCGCTTTTCTCCATCATCTTTCATTCTCAAAGCCTCCTCTAAGTGGATATATTTATCTGCCCTTTTCCAGAAGCTCGCCAAACTTCAGCGCTGGCTTAACTACAAACGAATGGAAGAACTCCCCCTTCCTGAGCTCTTGGGACAAAGCATTCACCAAGAGTTCTTCAGATGTTGATGGCACTTCCAATTTGGCCTCTATGAATCGCTTGATATATCCGCGCAGACTTTCACCTTCTCTCTGCTTCAGACTGAATAGTTCCAGTGATATTTTCTGATACTTCCTGCAACTAGTGAATTGATGCAGGAATGCAGAGCTAAACTCATCGAAATTGCTTATAGATCAGGGGGTAACTGGCTAAACAAGAGCTGAGCTAATTTCGTGAAGGTCGTGGGGAAAACCCGACACATAACAACGCTAGGAAGTTTGTGTAAAGTAGATGATCTCGAATCGGCTCAAGTGGTCCCACAGATCTGTTGTCCCATTATAATCAAAACCCATGGATCGGTAAGAGGCTGGCAGATCATCTCGCATGACAACCTCTGTGAATGGGGTGCTTCTCCGTGCTTGGACTGCGGACGCGCCCGCCATTTTTTGTTTGACTTCCCTGACCTCCCTCTACCGATTCTGCATCTGCTGTGTGAGGTCTGGGTTGGTTTTGGTTGGAGTATCGCTGTCTGAGGCAGAAAATCTCTCCTCCTCTTCATGGGCGGGAACTTTAGCCATGCGCTAGGAAGTCTGGGGTGGCTCCATTTTCGGCAGTTGGGTTACCTTGGGGGCGGTGATGAAAGTTTGACAAATTTCTTTTCTAAAGCTGCCTCCACCGCCTTGCCGATGAGGTCAGATATTTGCCTCAGAAAAGAGTCATTTAGTGACCCGCCATCAGCCTGTGAAGCCTCTCATGGACGAGGTTGCTGTGCACTGGGCCTAGTTGCTGTTGATGGTCCTGCCATTTCAGGCATCCCAGTTGGTGTGGCAGAACTTGGTTTTCCACCCAGGTCCGCCACCAGGTTTTGCCTGAGTCCATCTGATGCCATGTTTCTTTCTCACGTCTTAGCTTAGTTCCTCCTTTCCCACAGTCGGTGCCAATTGTTTCACCTTAAAAATAATGGAACCATGAAAACTTGCTTCTTCCTTAAGTTTCCTGACCTGCTCTACTAAAAACACGTTAGAAAGGACCACCGGTGGATCTCCGATGGAAACCTCTCTGATGCTTAAGTCAGTTAAGAGGATTTTATATTGGAACATTTCAAGTTAGAATGCTCAGAATGTCATACATTTTCCAGCCTTGAGGCTGAGATATTTATAACCTTTGCTGAGTGGGGTCTTCCCGAGATCCCGAAAACAAAACCACGAATCCTGGGCCGTTACTCAGGACAACCTGACCAAGAAGTTTCTTCACAAAGAGCGAGTCAGCTCTGTCACTAACTTCTTTGAATTCTCGACCTGACCTCCCAAAACCTTATTCAAGGCTTTAGATCAGGTAGGGATAATTCTTATAAGGCCATAAGTTCATCCTCTGCCTCCTTTTTCTTCTCCTGAGGCATCAGTTCAGCACGTCCCAACCAGGTCCATTGGAGCTGTTTGGCAACTTGCCATCAGATTAGGTCGTACAATGTTGTAGCCCTCGTACAGTGCTAGCTTGCATCAAATCGAAATTAACCACTCGTATAACCCAATATGCTCGATGCTCCATCATGACCGGAAGGTGGCACTGTTTTGCATGTAATTGTGGTGTTTTTCTCGTGTTTTTAATTAGGGTTTGTGTCATTATTAGTGGTTTTGAGTCGAGTTTTATTAGGTTTTTCATTTATTTTCTCGTTTTGTTGTTTTTTGTGTTTCTCTTTGATTTTATACTTAATATGGATTAATGGGTTTAATTAATTAATTTATTTTTTAATTTAGGTATTTTGAAGTATTTTGGTCTGGGGATGGTCAAGTGTGACCTTACAAGTAGAGTTTTGGTGAAATCGGGCCTCGATTTGAAGTATTATGGCTGACAATGGGTACGTGTTATGACACTGGGTTACCTAGTGTCTGACAGCGCCCGCCGACGCCTGCCGAGACCCAGCGTCGAGCCTGCCGACGCCTGCATGCCATAACTGCCGAGAGCGCCGAGCGCTGCCGAATCGACTGCCGAGAGCTATCGATCGACTGCCGAGAGCTGCCGATCGGCTGTCGAGCAGTTGAATTGACTGCTCGACAGTGTGTTTCCGCCCACGCCCATCCTGCCGAGAGCTGTCGATCGACTACCGTGCCTGTCGATCGACTGCGCGCCACGCCTGCTGAGTCCCGCGCGCACCTGCCGAGCGCTGCCGATGCCTGCGCGCCACGCCTGCCGAGCCCGCCCGGCTATACCCGCACGCTCCTGCCGAGAGCTGCCAACAGCGGCCGACCATTCCCGTCCAGCACCGAACCAGCTCGCCCAGCACCCGAGCCATACCGAGCCTTATTGACCCAAATGGTCTAGTTAGACCATCTTGGGTCAAGTTTGGTCAAATATGGAAACATCCAAGCTTACAAGTGATAATTGACCAATTTACCTCTAATTAGCTTGTATAAATAGATAGACTCCTTTCATTAAAAAAAACACCTCCTCCCAACCCAAGCTTGGGTTTGGGATTATTTTCTCTCTTTAGATTTAATTTCAAACTTCTCCTTGGGTTTGTAAGCTCAAGATGGATTCAAGTACTCCCTTGGATTTTTAATTCCTTGCAATTTCAATCAAGTTTTTGGATTCCACGTTTAATTTTAGTAAGCTTTCTTTTAATTTCATGCTTTGTTCTTAATTTGTTTTATGCTTTTTGCCTTAGGTATTAGAATTTGTGCTTGATCTTGTGAATCATCCATGAAATCTAGTTGAGTGACAAAACTAGATCATAGATTGAGGCCTAGATTGTTTAATTTCACGCAATTTCATATGTTTCATGCATTTTCTTCATTTTTATGCCTTTTGTCTTAGCACCTTGAATTCATGTTGGAGCTTAAGAATTGGCTATGGAATCTAGATGAGTGACACGTCTAGATCATAGATCGGGTCTTGGATCGTCTTGATTTTGAGTTTTTCACATGCTTTATTTGCAATTTAATTTTCATGCTTTGTTTCATGCTTAATTCTAGATCTATGCTTTGTTGCTTGTTATTTTCCATAAAGTTTTAAACTTTCCCGTTTATTTTCGATTTTGATTGCATTTTCATTGAAGGCATACGACTGAGGCATTCTACCCACTTACTATTTCAATTCCTAGAATAGTTTAGTTAGTTTAATTGCTTCATTTTCCTTTTATTTTTTACAAGCCCAAAACACTTTGATTCTTACAATTGAATCGATTTTCGATAATACCAAGCCAATAAAACCTTTTATATCTAAAAAACCACTAAAATCACACAAAAAAATGGCACCGTTGTGACTCGGCTTGGTTAAGCTTTCGATTTGATTATTATCTCTTGGTGTTTTTAGCTTTCTTTGTTACTTGACGTTTTTGTTTAGTATGCAAGGTTCTTATAACTATGGTGGATACATTCCCAATGTGGGAGGGCATGGTGCAAACCATGTTGGGAATGGGATGTATAATGGATTTGGTAACGTGGGAGGGCATGGTGCAAACCACATTACCAATGGTGGATTCTACTATGGTCAACCCAACATTGGAGGGCATGGTGCAAACTATGCTGGGTCGAGCAACTTCTTGGGTTCAAATGGTTCGTATGGAGGTTACGGAGCCCCTACTTCTCAAATATCTAACATGTATGATGGAGGCTTTGTTAATCCAAATGGGATTGTTAGTAACCAAAATCCGAATTCCACTCCATATGGAGGATATGGTGCTTCCAATCACTTTCCGAAGATGCATACTCCGACATCCGGTCCATATGGTGGATCTATTGCTCCCACTCCCTATCCGAATATGTATAATGGTGGCTTTGGGAATGCCGGCCCGTGTGGAGGTCCTCCTACTTCGAATCTCAATTTTGGGACGCGTATAACCCTATCCGCTGAAGATCACGAAGATTATGAGTTGTTTGGAGGTCCAAGCTCCAATATCGAAAGTGGCCCCCCCATCCGCACTATGAGGGATGTTAACAGACCTTTTGTGGGATGTGCATGGTGTGGATCGCGTTGTCATGTTACCGACTCTTGCCTTTCCCTTCCCTCGTTCAACTTGTCGATGCCTCGTTCGGGGGATGTGTATGGAGGTCATGGATATCATGCGGGACCCACTTGTGCTATGGCTTCTTTTGCTCCACCGCGGACTCATAGTCCTCTTATTACTCCTCACGTGGGCCCACTTATCCCATTGAATGATCCTACCCCACCCTCCGATCCGAACCTCATGCTCGCTATGCAATCTTTTCCCATAGCGTTGGACTCACTCGATACTATCCTCGATAAGTGTGGGGTGGTTGTTAATAAGGTCATCTCGCCGTCGAAGGAGGAGGTGTTTTCAATTCCGAGTGTTCTTACTCTTCTTGATTCCACCCCGGTGGACCTCACTTTGCTTTCTCTTTAAAAAAAATTCTATTATCGATCGGATATATATTGACATGATCGAAGGTATAGTCGAGCGAGCTTATATGGAGGAAAATACCAATGAGGAGGTGGTTGGCCCGAACGTCGATATTGAAGGATGTTGTGAAGATGAGCCCCTTGTTCTACATGATAAGTTCATTGTGCCTCTATGGGACCCCGATTTGTGTGTAGATGATTCTCGATGTGTCGTTGAGGGAAACGACGACTTTTTAGAGGGGGAGGTGGAGGTTAGTGATGATATGATTAGAGAGATTGAAAAGTGTCTTGAGGGGGTCGGTGGATTATTTGAGTTAGTTTCCGATGAGGCCGAGAGGAGGCATAAACCCGAGCTTAAGCCTCCTCCATCTCCCCTCGAGCATACTTTTTATATAAAGAGGAGAGCCAACCGATTACCATCTTGGAAAACTCGGATTGAGGTGAATAGGAGGGGTCGATTGAAGCGATTAAAGTTCTTAAGAGTGCGATTGGTTGGAGACCCGGAGTGATAAAGGGAGATAGCCCTTGGACTTACTTGCATAAACTCGTCTTGGAGGATGATGCCACACCACCTTGAGGATTTCAAAGGCATTTGAATCCAAATTTTGAGGAAATAGTGGAAGACGAGAAGGTGATCGAGGATGAAAAGGGAAAGTTATTGTCCACGAGGGATACGATGAGATGGAGGATGTTGATCAATTTTAAGAGGTTAAATGCGGACATCAAAAGCGATCGTTTCCCTCCCCTGTTGCTCGACCACGTGTTGGAAAAGATAGTCGTCCATTACTCCTTTTGTTTTTGGGATGAGTCGTCGGGTCACTTTAAAACCACCATTCCACCCGAGGACCTAGCCGAGACGAGCTTCAATTGCCCGCTTGGAACATTTGCTTTTTGGCAGATCTTATATGAGCTATGCAATGATCCAAGAACATTCCAAAGAGTGGATCCTCCCGATAAGGAGGAGATTGTGTTGGTGGATCCTCCCGTGATCTTTCCACCTTGACCAAAAGGGAGTACGTCGAGCTAATGACGTAAAACAAGTGCTTCTTTGGAGGCAACCCAAGTTCTTCTCGTTTATTTCTTTTCTTTTCTTTCTTATTTTATAAAAATCCAAAAATATTTGAAAAATTAAAAAAAAATATGTTGTTGAGATTCATGTACATATTTCCTTGTGTTTCTAATTTTGTGTGATTCTCTTTTCTAGGTTTTGTTTTTCGACTCCAACCTTGGTTGAATGGATAAGTGAGTAGCGTTTGTGGAGCCGAGAGTTACTAGCCATGCTCGATTTTCGCTTGGATTGCTTAGATACTTAAGTGGACTCCACCGAGCTCGACCAAAACTCGTGTGGTTAAGGAAGCTTCTATTCCCCCTCCTTTTACTTGGTTTTCATTAAAATGGGGGTAATGCATGGTTTAAGTGTGGGGTGGGTAGGTGGTTAGGGTCCCGGTTTTTGTCAAGTATGATTTGTTGTTCTTAACTCGAGCCTTGGCGAAGTGACGTTTACTATTTGCGCATTTATATGGTTGAGTCGAATTTTATGTCTTTTGTGTGTCTATTACATATTTAAGCAATCTCCACATGCTTATAAGTTTGAATAGTTTACTTGTCGGGTTTTTGCATGTTTATAGCCTCTTGTGTGAGGGGTTGAATTTTTGTACTTCGTCCAAAACCCGCCTATATATATATAATCAAAATTTTACTCGTGAAAAGATTGCAAAACTCTAAAAGCTCTTTTGATTTCGCTCCCAAATTTGGTGCAAACTAGTGAGTAGCCTTGTGTGATTTATCGGCTTGCTTGCATTTTTATGGAAATTGCATTGAGGAGGTTTGATTTTGCTCGTACATGATTGAATTCGAAAATGACCTCGAGGCACATATATCACCCTTGTTCCGACCATATCCATATATTTACGCTACTTAAAAATCCCAAATGAGCCCCCTTGAGCCTTTATCCCGTTTCTTGTTAGCCGAGCTCGATTTTAGCTCTTGTATCTTCATAAATTGTGAGGTGAGAGGGTATGTTGTTAGTTGACAAGAAATGTGAGGAAATCTATTGTGGGTTTCGGGTTTTGAGTTGCTTATACAAAAAAAAAATCCAACACAAATCCCGAAAAGTTATAAAGTGTGCGTTCATGTGAAAAGCCTAATTCAAAAAGGCTAAATTTAGCAAAAAGAAGCAAATTCAAAAAGCTTCTAAGTGTTGTGAAATAAAATTCGGGGAAGTGAGTGAACGAAGGGTTTCGAATGAAAGTTTGGCAAATTGGGAACGATGAAGCGATTATAAGCTTCAGGTTTTAGAAATTAAGATTTTGTGTGTTATTGATCACGTTTGATCGTGTGTTATCCACTATATCCAAAAGTTTCATACCTTACCAAAGAGCCAACATTACAACCCAAAATAAAGACTTTTGATTCTTGTTTGATCATGTACTATGAGCAATTTGAGCGTTCGATTTGTGAAATCTTGACGAGGTGCATGCATTGTTTGACATGAGCGTATACACGTCCCATATCAAACACTTGAGCGAATTGAGCGAACACCCCCAAAATTTCCTTTGAGAGGAAGCCATTGATTTGGCTTGCATTTGAGAAAGAGTAATACGAGCAATGCTTGATGATAGCGAGTCTATGTTGATAATCACATCATATTAATAAGGATAAGCACAATGATTCTTCTTTTTACATGATTTCATTGCATGTACATTCTTGATTCTTTTCGTTATTCGAGGACGAACAAACCAATAAGTGTGGGGCGGTTGTTTTGCATGTAATTGTGGTGTTTTTCTTGTGTTTTTAATTAGGGTTTAGTGTCATTTTAGTGGTTTTGAGTCGAGTTTATTAGGTTTTTCGTTTGTTTTCTTGTTTTATTATTTTTCGTGTTTCTCTTTGATTTTATAATTAATATGGATTAATGGGTTTAATTAATTAATTTTATTTTTTAATTTAGGTGTTTTGAAGTATTTTGGTCTTGGGATGGTCAAGTGTGAGCTTACAAGTGGAGTTTTGGCTAAATCGGGCCTCGATTTGAAGTATTATGGATGACACCGGGTACGTGTTATGACACTGGGTTTACCCAGTGTTTGACAGCGCCCGCCGACGCCTGCCGAGACCCAGCGCCGAGCCTGCCGACGCCTGTGCGCCACAGTTGCTGAGAGCACCGAGCGCTGCCGAATCGACCGCCGAGAGCTGCCGATCGTCTGCTGAGCAGTTGAATCGACTGCTCGACAGTGTGTTTCCGCCACGCCCATCCTGCCGAGAGTTGTCAATCGACAGCCTGCCGAGTCCCGCGCGCACCTATCGAGCGCTGCGACGCCTGCGCGCCGACGCCTGCTGAGCCCGCCCGGCCATAACCGCACGCTCCTGCCGAGAGCTGCCAACAACGGCCGACCATTCCTACCAGCACCAAGCCAGCTCGCCCAGCTCCGAGCCATCTCGCCCAGCACCCGAGCCATACCGAGCCATATTGACCCAAATGGTCTAGTTAGACCATTTTGGGTCAAATTTGGTCAAATATGGAAAAATCCAAGCTTACAAGTGATAATTGACCAATTTATCCCTAATTAGCTTGTATAGATAGATAGACTCCTTTCATTAGAAAAAAAACACCTCCTCCCAACCCAAGCTTGGATTTGGGATTATTTTCTCTCTCTAGATTTAATCAAGCTTTTCCTTGGGTTTGTAAGCTCAAGAAGGATTCAAGTACTCCCTTGGATTTTTAATTCCTTGCAATTTCAATCAAGTTTTTGGATTCTCCTTTAATTTTAGTAAGCTTTCTTTTAATTTCATGCTTTGTTCTTCATTTGTTTTATGATTTTTGCCTTAGGTATTAGAATTTGTGCTTGATATTGTGAATCATCCATGGAATCTAGTTGAATGACACAACTAGATCATAGATTGGAGGCCTAGATCGTTTAATCTCACGCAATATCTGGTGCATGAATCTGAGTGTTGATAATCTCCGGAGAGCACCGGAGAACCTAGGAGAGTATTTTTCTCAACATTTCCGCCATGTAAATACTCAATTGACTTATTTATCATCCAATATAATAGACAATAAACCATATTCGTTAACTATTAATTTTACATTTCAGATGGAGCTGGACAAGAAAACAGAGAGACATCTTGAAGAGATCATTCAACAATTTTATTGATGATGAGTTGGCCATAATTGTCAACCTCAACATTGATGATGTAGATCTTGTAAGTATTATATATATATATATATATTATATATATATATATATATATATATATATATATATATATATATATATATATATATATATATATATATATATATATATATATATATATATATGTATGCATTATCATATGGTAATCATACGTAAATGAACATGGATAATAGGTGTTTTTTCCTGTGTTAAAAAATGAATATTTTTGGATTGCATGCATAAATTTCTAAACCATCTCAATTAATGTCCACTCTTACCTCGCACCAGTATTTCCAATAAGTAAGAAGATGTTCTAATGTAGACTGTAAGTGCTTCATTGCGCAGTGATTACACATATTCATTTCAAAAATATTTTTTTTTACTGATTGTATCATACTGTCTCAAGCAAACACATTTCTTGACTATCTGAGGCTCAACAATCTCAACCAGAATGTTAAATTTGATAAATTTTAGCAATCATTAGTCAAAACTCCATGGACACCAAGCAATCTTGTTGATTGTATTATTTATTACGTTCGCCATTAGAAACCTACAAGGGGAAGCTATCTCAGTGGGATGCAAGTTTTAAAAAAGATGATGTAAGTATTTTTCATAAATCTTTATAAATTTTTTACTGCATTTCATTCGAGGGTTTTCCTTCATTTTTCCTCTTCTCAGTCTTTAAACCTCGAACAATAAAAATCAGAGTTTGTGTATGTCTTAATTAATCTATATTGATTTTTTTAATTATTTGCATCTGAAACACCTAAAAATATACAAAATCTTGTACTCCTTGAAACAACGAGAATCAATAGATGAAATAGGGAGGTTAAAAGAGTGGTTATATTGGAAATACATTTCGAAATTGAAAAATATATTTATAGTCAAGAAATAAAGAGACTTTCTATGTGTGTGATGGTATATTGACTATGGCAACACTTGTGTTAGGCCAGATTTACGGGTTATGACCCGTTAGGCCATCTGACCCAATACTATAATGTATTGGTTTTTGTACTGTGATGTATTGGTTTTTGTACTCGAAAGTACTAATTTTTCATAAATCTCTGACCTGTGCTATGATGTATTGGTACTATGATGTATTGGTTTTTGCACTATAATGTATTGATATGAGATTTTAGCCTAACGGATGATCCGTTAGTCCGACCTATGTTTAGTGTTGCCCATTGACTATATGTGTGATGATATATGAATTTTGTGTTTAATGATTGCACTCTGTATTTTGAGAGTTTTTAGTAAGGTTTGATATTTTTACATATTGATTTTTTGTGTGATGGATGATGCCTTTGTGTGTGATGGTATATGAACTCTATATGTGATGATATGTGAGTTTTGTGTGTCATGAGATATAATATTCTAATTTTTCATAAGGTTTGATATAAGTATTTTGTATGTGATGGTATGTTGCCTCTATGTATGATGATATACGAACTTTATCTGTGATGATATGCTTTTTTTCTTATATTTTGCTAATAGTACAATGATATGTTGAACGCATTATGAGATAAATACTGTTCCAGAATTCTCTTGATGGGGTAAAATGAGGAGAAGTAGAGGTGTTGAAAGATACTGATGAGGCATGAGTAGGACAGACCCGGATTGGGGTAGACCTGGATTCAGATAGCCGAAGAAGGGACTTTAGGACGGCTTAAGCTGGGTGAGGTTGACCTGGTCAGAGAGAGGGTCACCCCAGCCCAAGAGTTGTCCTGAGCTTAGTAGAACTGAGCAGCGCCGACTCAGCCTGGGAGTTGTCCTGAGCTGATAGGAGACCTCCCGTGAGGTAAATCTTGAAAATATAAAGGCAGGCTTGCCAGCAGAAAGGAGACCAGGATTAGGAAAGACCTAGCCGCCTGACCCCTGGCGAGGGGACAAGTGGGACCACTTATCAGAGTTTATTGTCTAAACGGCCCCTGATTTGCGGAATTTGTTTTCGAGATCCCGGAAGGGGTCCCCACTGGGAAATACTATAAATATCTCAGCCCCAAGGCTGAGAGAGGTATGTTATTCTTTGTGCATTCATTCTTTGCTTGCTAAGAGAAACCTCATACGCTTACTGACTTAAGCATCGGAGAGGTTTCCACCGGAAAACCACCGGTGGTCCTTTCTAACATGTTTCTGTGTGCAGATCAGAAGAGTGTTCAAGGTTCCAGGCGTTGTTATTAACGTTGGTCATATTTTGGGTTGAAACAATTGACGCCGTCTGTGGGAACTCTATCAAGCTAGGACGTGAGACTTTTCAATGGCTTCATATGGTCTGCGATGGAACTTGGTAGGAGAGCTCGGCGGAACCCCCAGTTCCGCTGCGTCGTGGGGTATGCCCAGGTCGGCAGAGACGTCGACGATGGGACCGGAAGGGACAGCGCCGTCGGCAGCGGCTGCGCCGAGCACCACGCCACCCCCACTTAGTAGATCTGTGCCAGCTGCTGGTGGTTCATTCAATGAATCCTTACTCAGCAGCTCTCGGAGCTCATTGGCAAAGCCGTGGAGAAGGCGGTGGAAAAGAAGTTTGCGGAGATGTCGACGCTGCCATCCAACACACCACCGGCAAGAACTATCCCGGTGGCGGAAACTGAGCCACTACGAGGCCAGCGCACAGATCGAACTCCTCTACAGGACAGAGAGGAACACTTCTCTACTTCTGATGATGAGACATCCAGCTAGGCTCGTCCAGGCCTGGCCGAGCAGATGCAGAGCCTCCAGAAAGAAGTGCGGGAGTTCAAGAAGAAGATGACGAGCACGGGCGCGGTTCCAGCGCGGCGAGGCACTCCATTTACGGAGGAGGCCATGCGCGATGACGTGCCAACTTCTTATCGATCCTTAGGTTCTGAATACAATGGGACGACGGATCCGGCGGACATCTCAGTCGCTTTGAGATAGCAGCGCCGTTACATAAATTCTCTGATTCCGTCATGTGCTGGGTCTTCCCGATGACTTTCACCAAGTCGGCACAGCTTTGGTTTAGCCAGTTGCCGCCTCGATCCATTATCAATTTCGATGAATTCAGCTCGGCCTTTCTGCACCAGTTTACGAGCTGCAAAAAATACCAGAAGATGCCGCTTAAGCTGTTTAGCTAAAAATAGAAGGAAGGTGAGAGTCTGCGCGCTTATATCAATCACTTTACTACCGCAAGACTTGAGGTGCTGTCTGCGTCCGAAGAGCTGTTGGTGAATGCTTTGGCGCAAGGCCTCCGGAGGGGCGAATTTTTCCAATTGCTGGTTGTGAAGCCAGCTTTTCAGTTTGGAGAGCTCTTGGAGAGAGCTGAGAAGTACACTCATTTGGAGGAGGCTTTGAAAATCAAAGATGAAGGAGAGAAGAAATGGGAAATGTATGATAGAGAAGACAGGGCAGTAGTGAAAAAGCCCAGGCCAGAGCTGTCCATGGGGAGACCTCGTTTCAACAGGTATACCCCTCTGGAAACTCCATAGGGCAAAATACTGCAAGCGATAGAACGGCACCCAGAGCTGAAATGGCCCAAGACCTACTCACAGAAGCCTAGGAAGGAGAGGTCTGACCGATTCTGCCGATTCCATAATGAATATGGACATAATACCGATGAATGTACACATTTGAAAGACGAGCTAGAAAGAATGGTGCAAGCTGGGCACCTGAAAGAATATGTGCGAATGCGGAAGGAAGAGCCCAGGTTCGGCTACCGCAACAGTAGTCGACCTCGGTCGAGTAAGAATGAGCAGGATGATAGGCGACATGGGGAGAGAAGGAATGAGCCGAGCCAAGCCATACGAGGTGAGATCCTGATGATCACAGGGGGTGAATGGGATGAGCACTCTAAACGAACCCAGAACAGTTATGTCCATGCAGCGCGAGATTTGGTGAGAAAGGGAAGAGAGGTTGGGCAGATGGCACCGAGCCCAAATGTTTGTTTTGGATCAGAGGATGAAGATGGGATCCTGGCTCCTCACATGGATGCCCTGGTTATTACGGCTACTATAGCCAATTACAATGTCTGAAGAATCTTTGTAAACACAGGGAGCTCGGTGGATATTATGTTCTATGATTGTTTTAGGAAGATGAATCTAGATGTAGAATTGGAAGAGGTCACGACTTCACTGGTAGGATTCGCGAGGGGCGCTTTAAAGCCCCTTGGAGCTGTTAACCTCTTGGTCACTTTAGGGGATGAGCCATATCGGCAAACCAAGATAGTTCGGTTCCTTGTAGTAGACGCAGCCTCTTCCTATAACGTGATGTTGGGAAGACCTTCCCTGAGCAAATTTCAGGCAGTAGTCTCCATTTATCATATGAAGCTAAAATTCCCTGCTCAGGATGGGGTAGGTGAAGCGAGAGGTGATCAATATGTATCAAGGCAGACATATGTGGAGAGCATTAGACGAAGTGAAGAAGAGATATAATGTAAGAGAGCACGGGTGGAGCGATCGGTGCCAGACCTGGGTGGTAGAGAGGAAGGACTAATGTTGGTCAAGGTGGTCCCAGGGGATGAGAGTCGAGTCCTCCGTGTAGGAACAACTCTAAGTCCTGAAGTTCTGACAGACCTAGTAGCACTGCTATGAGAAAGCGCCGATGTGTTTGCCTTATCTCCCCAAGATTTGGTGGGGATCGACCCAGAGGTGACGGAGCATCGCCTTAACATCAGTCTGGACATGAAACCGGTCAAGCAGAAGAAGCGCAATTTTGGGCCAGAAAAGGAGGCCATCATTGAGGCAGAGGTAGATAAGCTCTTGAAGGCTGGGCATATCCAGGAGATGCAATTTTCGGAATGTCTTTCCAATGCAGTTCTGGTCCCAAAGACAGATGATTGGCGAATGTGCATCGATTTCCGTGATCTCAATCGTGCCTGTTCGAAAGACCACTACCCCCAGCCAAGGATTGACAAGCTCGTCGATTCCACCTCTGGTTGTGAGCTCCTGAGCATGATGGATGCCTCTCAAGGGTATCACCAGATCAGTTAGCGAAAGAGGATTGGAAGCGTGTAAGCCTTATAACCCCAAAAGGGATGTATTTCTATGTGGTTATGCCTTTTGGGCTTAAGAACGCGGGTGCTACATATTAGCGATTGGTAGACAAAATGTTCAAGAGCCAGCTCGGCCGAAATATGGAGGTTTATGTGGACGATATGCTAGTCAAGAGCATGAAAGCAACATCGCATGTGGATGACCTGAGGGAGACCTTTGATACTTTGAGAAAGTATAGGATGAAGCTTAACCCTAAGAAATGTATGTTTGGGGTCAGAGCCGGAAAATTCCTGGGCTACATGGTCACAGAAAATGGTATCGAGGCTAATCCCGAGAAGATAAGGGCTATTGTGGATATTCAAGCGCCCAGAAATATTAGAGAAATGCAATGCTTAGCGAGACAGATCAACGCCTTGAGTCGGTTCGTCTCACGATCAGCAGAGAAGAGCTTACCATTTTTCCAGGCCTTGCGCAAGAAGGCAAGGTTTCAGTGGAGCGATGAGTTTGAGGAAGCCTTTATATTATTAAAAGAGCACCTGGCCCGCATGAATTTGCTTACAAAGCCTGTCCAGGGGGAGCCCTTAATCCTATATCTATCAGTGGGACAGCAGGAAGTCAGCTCTGTTTTGCTTAGGGAAGAGGGCAAAGTGCAGCGGCCGGTTTATTACTGGAGTAAGGTTTGACGCAGAGGTGAGATATGTGGAAATAGAACGAGCAATGTTAGCCCTAGTTGGCACGGCTCGCAAGCTGCGTCCTTACTTCCTCTCTCACACCATAGTGGTGCGAACCAATCTTCCACTAAAGTCCATAATAGACAAACCGGAGGCGTCAGGAAGGTTGGTCAAGTGGATTATCGAGCTTAGCGAACTTGATATCGTATTTGAGGCCATAACAGCCATCAAGGCTCAGTCTCTGGCAGATTTCATGCAAGAAATAACCATCTCTTCTGAGGACAAGCAGGAATGGACGATCTTCACGGACAGCTCTGTCAGTAACCAAGGCTGTGGAGCTAGAATCATTTTGATAGACCCAACAGGTGTGTCCACTGAGTACGCCGTACGTTTAAACCACGCATTTTCCAATAACGGTGCTGAGTATGAGGCCCTTTTGAGAGGAACTCAAATGGAAAAAGACCTGGGCGCAGAACAGGTGTGCGCTGAGGTGGATTCCCAGCTCGTCTGCAATCAGATAAGTGGAGAATTTGAGATGAGAGAGGAGAGCATGCAAAAATATTTCGCTAAGTTCAGAGAACTCACTAGGGATATAAAGGGCTTGACGGTCCTCCAGATTCTTAGGGAAGAGAACGGAAGAGCTGACTATTTAGCAAAGGTAGCTAGCTCAGCTACGGATTATCGTGAAAGGGTGATTACCTTGATAAAGGTGGATGCAGAGTTCGGGACAGAGCAGGTGTGCTCAGTGCTGGAAGAAGATGACTGACGCTCCTCCATAAAGGCATATCTAGAGAAAGGAGTCTTGCCAGAAGACAGGAAGGAATCGGTAAAGTTACGGACCAGGGCTGCTATATTTTGTTTGGTTAAAGGAGAGCTGTTCCGACGTGGGTATGGACGACCTCTCTTAAGATGCCTGAGTCGAGGAGAAGGAGCCTTGGTCCTTAGGGAAATCAACGAGGGATGTTGTGTGTTATGCAAATAATTTTTGTGTTTTTCTTAGTTTTTATAATTAGGGTTTAACATTGTTTTTAGACGTTTTGAGTCATTTTCGTTAGGTTTTCGATTGTTTCCCGATTTTAGTATTGAATCTTAATAGATGCGGTTATTGATGACAATCTACGGGTTTTTGAATCTAAATTCGTATGTGTAGGTGGCACGAGGTATTAAACCGACGCTAAAAGTTGTTACGGAGCGAGTCGAGGCGTTGAAACTCAAGAAACCGTGCTGAAAAGAGGAAAATCGAGCAAGGTCGACTGCCCGGACGACTGCCCGAGCGACTGCCCAGACTGCCCGCAGTTGATCGACTGCCATCCAGGAGATCGACTGACCATCAGAGAGGGCTGCAATTTGGCGAGGCAGTCGATCGACTGGCCTCTAGTCGATCGACTGGGCTGAGGATCGACTGACCTGAGGAAATCGACTGCGGCCATCAAGAATCGATTGATCGACAGAGAGTTGCGTTGCTCCCTGAAGAGCAGTCGATCGAATGGTCCTCATTCGATCGACTGGGTGTCCGGGACTTAAAGCATTTTGACGAGCTTGCCCCCTGCTACTCACTATAAAAACCCTCCACTTGACTTGTGAATACTATCCACTCATTCCCCAAACTCTTGCATGAGTTTTGGGATTAATTTTCTCTTCATTTTTCCTCTAGATCTACTTTCTCTCTCTTAGGTTTTAGATTTAATTTTCAAGCATTCCTTGGGTTTGTAAGCTCAAGATGAATCCAAATACTCCTTTGGATTAGCACCTTCATTGTAATTCAAGCTTTGGATTCTCCATTTAATTTTAGTAAGCTTTCCTTTTAATTTCAAGCTTTGTTCTTCATTTCCATGTTTGTTCTTCATTTATGCTTTTTGTCTTAGCTACTTGATTTCATGATGAAACTTGTGAATTGACATTGGATTCTAGTTGAGTGACACACCTAGGCTATAGATCGGGTCCTTGATTATCATGACTTTGAGTTTTACTTATGCTTTATTTTGAATTAAATTTCCATGCATAGTTTTAAATTGAGTTCTAGATCTACTCTTTGTTTCTCGTTATTTTTCCAAAAGATTTGAACTTTTACGTCAACTTTTATTGCTCTTCACTTTGGTGCTTTCAATTTTTGTGAATTTGCATTATTTGAGTTTTCATGCATGGTTGTACCTTGTGCATGCATGGTAGTACATGGTGAAACTTTGCATTCTCTTGCTTGCTTTCTTTATTGCTTTGCATTTTCAATTAAGGCATACGACCGAGGCATCCGATCAACTTGTCATTTCAATTTCTAATTTAGTTTGATATTTTTAATTGCATTATTTTTGGTTTTCTCTCATCTCTTGAGCTTGAAACACATTGAAACTCGCAATTGGATTGAAGCCCGATAATACCAAGCCATGAACTCGTTGATTTATTTCAAAACCACAAAAACTATAACTTCATTGTGGCAACCATATGGGCGCCAGGGCTTTATCGAGCAAGATCTTGAGAGCGGGGTACTTCTGACCACAGCTACGATGAGCTCTCCTTTTCCATTTGCCAAGTGGGGAGTTGATCTGGTCGGCCCCTTTCCTATGGCTCCTGCCCAAAAGAAACTTCTGATAGTAGCAATTGATTATTCTAGCAAATGGGTGGAAGCCGAGGCCTTGGCAAAAATTACAGAAGATGCGGTTATGAAATTCTTGTGGAAAAATGTCATGTGCAGGTTTGACGTCCCAAGAATCCTGGTTTCAGATAATGGCACCCAGTTCATGGGTACCAGAATTAAAGCTTGGTGTGCAAAAATGAAAATTGATCAGCACTTCACATCTGTCTACCATCCCCAGGCTAACGGTCAAGTCGAGGTCACTAATCTCATTTTGGTGCATGGGATCAAGACACGTCTGGAGAAAGCTGGAACCAGATGGGTGGATGAGATGAATTCAATCCTATGGGAATATAGAACTAATCCCAAGGAAAGCACAGGGGAGACGCCTTTCAGCCTCGTTTATTGTATGGATACAGTGGTGCCTGCCGAGATTAGTATGAGACTCATTGAGTTCAGAATTTTATTGAAGAACAGAATGAGCTCTTAATCCAGGATGCTCTGGACTTGATCGAGGAGAAAAGGGATCGAGCTGCTGTCAGAATGGCGCATATCAAAGGAAGAATAAAAGCGACATACGAGAAGTCTGTGGTAAGGAGGCAGTTCCAAGTGGGAGACCTGGTCTTGAGAAGGCTGATTTGGGAAAGACGAAAGGAAAACTTGATGCCGCGTGGCAAGGACCACTTCGGGTCACCCAAATCTTAGCAGGAGGTGCTTATAAATTGGAAGAGCTCGATGGGACCGAGATCCCCCGTGTTTGGAATATTGCTAATTTACGAAAATTCTATGCATAAATTGTAATTTCTTAATAATCATTTGCCTTATTGAATAAAATTGCAGGTTTATTCTCGTTTGCCAATTTAAGTACACGTTCATAATTAAGCCAGGATTGGCTAAGGGCGGATGCCCTCAGTTTCCTGACTTGATTGTCAGCAGAAGCCAGGATTGGCTAAGGGCGGATGCCCTCAATTTTCTGACCTGATTGTCAGTAGAAGCCAAGATTGGCTAAGGGCGGATGCCCTCAGTTTCCTGACTTGATTGTCAGTAGAAGCCAGGATTGGCTAAGGGCGGATGCCCTCAATTTCCTGACCTGATTGTCAGTAGAAGCGAGGATTAGCTAAGGGCGGATGCCCTCAATTTCCTGACCTGATTGTCAGTAGAAGCCAGGATTGGCTAAGGGCGGATGCCCTCAAATTCCTGACCTGATTGTCAGTAGAAGCCAGAATTGGCTAAGGGTGGATGCCCTCAATTTCCTGACCTGATTGTCAGTAGAAGCGAGGATTAGCTAAGGGCGGATGCCCTCAATTTCCTGACCTGATTGTCAGTATAAGCCAGGATTGGCTAAGGGCGGATGCCCTCAGTTTCCTGACCTGATTGTCAGTAGAAGCCAAGATTGGCTAAGGGCGGATGCTCTCAATTTCCTGACCTGATTGTCATTAGAATCCAAGATTGGCTAAGGGCGGATGCCCTCAGTTTTCTGACCTAATTATCAGTAGAATCCAGGATTGGTTAAGGGCGGATGCACTCAATGTCCTGGCCTGATTGTCAGTTTAAGCCAGGATTGGCTAAAGGCGGATGCCCTTGATTTTGTCTGACCTGATTGTCAGTATAAGCCAGGATTAGCTAATGGCGGATTCCCCATTTCCCTACTTGTCTAAACAGGTGCGCCAGAGCTGGCTAGGTATGTAAACTCGCATTTACTGCCTGACCTGATTGTCAGCCCAAAGCTCGTAACCCGCTCGCTTTGGCTGACCAGCCCCAAGGTAGGACCTGACTAAGGGCAGAGGCCTTGAAAGGTAAATCCAACAAACTGGGATTGGCTAGTGCTTGGAGAAACACAGTTGGTATGTTTGAACAAGGATGAAACCGATTAAAACTTTTAAGCCCTTATATCTATCTTAATATTCTGGCGAATGAAAAATTGCATACAAATAGGCAAGGCACCAGGATTGGTTGCCATTAAAGAGCATTACTTTTCATGATTCTTCGACGAAAATTCTAAGTAATGTAGATATTTCATTCATCAAGTTTTAGGAAAATACAAAACACAGGTTGCACACACCTTCGATGAAGGTCGACAACTTTGTTTACAGAACATGGAAGACAAAAAAGATAAATACAGGTGTTCATCCGCGAGGAGCCCTTCGATCCGAGGCCAAAGCTCGGTGAACACGCCAAAGCTCACGCTCGGCCTCATGCAAATGATGGCGGTACTTGTCAGCGCGATCAGAAAGAGCATGCGCCTCGCCGGCAGCAACGGTCAAACGGGCTACTGACTCCAACAGATCAGTTTTCTCTTCCTGTAGCTGGAGATTGACTTGACGGAGCTCAACCCACTCACTTTTGTAGTGACGTTTATTTTGCCTCTTCCTCTCCAAAAGGCGGCAAAAGTAGCCGATTTTCTCTCTTAGTAGGGCCAACTTATCGGAAAGCTTGAAATTTTCAACAACCAAAGAGATATTTTTCCATTTCACAATGTCAAGTTCTTCGAGAAGGGGAGAAGAAGCCATTTCAGAAAATTGAGAGAAAATGAATCATACATTCATGTATATAAAGGAATAATGTCATTTTCCAAAGAATCAAAAAGTACTAGGGTTTCCGGAAAATCAGGAAACCCTAGAAACCCAAGAGTCATTACAAGACAAAAGAGCATTTATTATTGCCAAAATTATTCAAAGTACAAATTCAGAAATAGTGAAAGGCAGACCAGCCACACAGACAACAATACAGGTCTGCATATAAATATAGAACAAAACAGCTTAAGTCTCAGCATGTATCTCGGCATCCAACTCGACTGCCAGCTGCTCCACAGCATCTTCAGAAAGGGGGCCGAGAGAAGTCCCACCTGGAAACTCACCCAGACCTGCAAAGGTTGGGGAAGGAGAAGAGGTCGGAGCAACTACAGCAAGAGTCAAGTCTGGCTGAGACTGCCCAGGATCGGAAGAATGAAGAACAGAGAAGACATGCTCAGCGAACTCTGCAGACCCGATAGTATGAAGGCAATCTTGTTCGGGATCATAAGCAAAAGAGGTAGGCTCAGGAGGGTCCCTCAGAGGTAGGGCTCGGTCAAAAGGATCCCCTGGGTTAGCCTGGGTCCACTTGGCTTGCTCGTCTAGACCAAAGTGATAATAGACGACCACCTCGGGAAAGAGCAGAGAGTATAGCTCTTTAGAGCCTAGGAAGGCTTTATGTGCCACCTCCTAGCTGGCTTGAACCAACCGCATGCCTTCTTCAGAGTTCAAGAATTCAGTTCTCCACTCTTCCTTAGCCTTGGCCAAAGTCTCGTCCGCCAAACTCCTCGCCTCTGCAAGAGCCTTGTCTCTCGCCTCGGAACGAGCTGTCTCCAACATCTTGTCCTGAGCCTTCTTCATTTCAGATACTTCTTCCCTCGCCATCTTCATCTCAGTTATCCTCTCCTTGTCCAGGGCTCGATAACGCTGTGTGCTCTCCTGTACAGTTTTGTTCTCCTTGAGGAGATCAGGTTGAGTCATAGACCGGGTCACCCTAATGGCCAAAAGGGCCCTCTTGGCCTCAGCCTGGATACAAAGGAAAAGTTAGAATAAAGACATGAGGGAGAAAAAAAAAGGGAAAAATAAAGAAGAGGTAATGAGGGATTTACCCGCGCCTCATCTTGGCACCATGAGTCCAGCAGTTCGCGGTCGCTCATCTTCTCGAGGATCCACATATCCTCAGGCGCGCACTGCCCACTCACGTGCCAAACTGCCACATCACCGGAACAGTTCAGGACGGAGGTCCTCTTGGGGGGACCTGCACTACGGGTGATGGGCACAACTGGCGTTACGGTAGGAACAGGGCCCCGACTCCGGTTGGAACGAGGCCTCTTATCTAGAGGGGCGTCATCCTCTCCCAATCCGGAGGTGGAGCGCCGTGCGGGCAAAGAGCAAGCAGGAGCTTGAGCAGGTGGGGAGCTCTGGATTTGAGGAGAAGAAGGGATTTCTGCGTCTCTAGCTTGAGGTTCTGAGGTAGCCTCAGTTCCCTTCTTGGCCGCCGCCTCGAACATTTGGCGCATCATTCTTTCTGATAAGAGAAGAAAAAAGGGTTAAAATTTAGATAAAGCACAGCAAGTCAGGTCGGGGTGAAAAAGAATTGTACCGATCTCTTTGGTTAGAAGGCCTGTTTCCTCCCGCTCATTAAAGAAGTCCAGTACAAAGGGAAGGAGGAGTTCAGTCACATGGATGGGATTCCCATTAAGGGTAGAGATGATCTTTTGAAGGCGCGGAGACCTGTCAGTGACGGCTAGGTGACGAGAAGGTGGTAGCTCATCAATAGGCTTGGGGTCAAACCCCCAGTCCCCATTGCAGTAAACGAAGAAGAATTTCTTCCTCCAAGCCTTGTTGGAGGAAGGGAGCCCGCGCAAAAAATGAACACCAGCTCTGGCAATAAGATAAAAACACCCAGGGGGGAGCTCTTCGCTTGGTAGAGCTGGTAGAAGGTATGGGCTGAAGGATCTAAACCAGCATAACACGTGGCTAGGTTATAACATACCATAATCCTAAAAGAATTTGGAGTAAATTGAAAGACGGGGATTTTGTACATACTAGCGATTTCTAACATTAAAGGATTTATGGGGAGGCACAGACCCGCCTGAAATTGGTCAGCATAAAAGGTTAATCTGTCGGCCGGTGCCTGACAGGCTAGAATACAGGTCGGAGGAGCATAGGGATCGCATTTTTCTGGGAATTTATATTTATGGCGTATCTCTTCAACACTCCTATCACTAAGAATAGAAGTCACTTTAGGGTGTTCAGGGTTCGCCGAGGGATACTCTAAACCCCCGGAAGAGGAAGAGACAGCCGCCGTAGCAGGCGAAGAGGAGGGGGTTAAATTCACCGGAAAAGAGTATGGAGCGAGAGGATTGTCGGAAGATGTAGAGGACGACGACATGGTTAGAAATTTAAAGAGAGAGGGATTGAGAAGGTACCTGATTTGTGAGGGAAGCCGGAAAAAGGCGGGAATCTGAGATGCCGGAGTTCTAAAGAAGTGATAGCTTGAAAGTGTTTTGCAGGAAATAAAATACGAAAAGTGGGAGAAAGAGAAGACAATAAGAATATAAGGAAATGGGATAAATTCAAAAAACAAAAATCAAGGAAAAAATGGGATTTGATGGGATCCTCACATTTAATGCAGACAGAGGAACAGTACCCTAGGCGGTGAGCTGGAATGCTAATAACCCTAGTGTAGGACACGTGCCGCTAACTTACCAGGTATAGTACTTGGAAAGACGTGTGGGTATGGCAACCATTTGGGGAATGTGGGCCGACACCACTAGTGCCAATAATTAGGCCTGGTTGTCAGGCGGATTTCTAGGGATTCGTACCAGTACGAGAAATAATAAAGGATGAGTGGGGCCTCATTTATTCCTGAAAGGCCTTGGAGTGTTACAACTCTACCCCAACTATTTCGGGGGGAGGAGTTGATGAGGCATGAGTAGGACAGACCCGGATTGGGCTAGACCTGGATTCAGATAGCCAAAGAAGGGACTTCAGGACAGCTTACGCAGGGTGAGGTTGACCTGGTCAGAGCGAGGGTCACCCCAGCTCAAGAGTTGTCCTGAGCTTAGTAGAACTGAGCAGCGCCGACTCAGCCTGGGAGTTGTCCTGAGCTGATAGAAGACCTCCCGTGAGGTAAATCTTGAAAATATAAAGGAAGGCTTGCCAGCAGAAAGGAGACCAGGATTAGGAAAGACCTGGCCGCCTGACCCCTGGCGAGGGGACAAGTGGGACCACTTATCATAGTTTGTTGTCTAAACAGCCCCTGATTCGCGGACTTTGTTTCCGAGATCCCGGAAGGGGTCCCCACTGGGAAAAACTATAAATATCTCAGCCCCAAGGCTGGGAGAGGTATGTCATTCTTTGTGCATTACTTCTTTGCTTGCTAAGAGAAGTCTCATACGCTTACTAACTTAAGCATCGGAGAGGTTTCCATCGGAAAACCACCGGTGGTCCTTTCTAACGTGTTTCTATGTGCAGATCAGAAGGGTGTTCAAGGTTCCAGGCGTTGTTATTAATGTTGGTCATATTCTTGGAGCTTTATTATGATGCATGATTATTTAGTTATTGTGAATAAGATTATGAATTTTGTATGTGATGTCGGATTTTATGGTGTAAAAGTTATTGTTGTTGGATGGTTTGGATGTTTGGTATAAAAGATATTGTTGTTAGATGGTTTGGATGAGCAAGCTTAGGGTAAAAGGGAGATAATAGACATTTTACTTCAATTCTTTTATGTGATTTCATTATCTAACAATTGGTGGTGTTTCACGAACAAAGTTTACACTAAATGTCACCGTCTTCATGTCAATATGACATTATGCTTTCATTAATCCATTGATCTAACCTCTCGCTTAAGTGGATCATGATGTATACATTAGTTCTAGTCAACTAGCTTTTATATACAGTATATGAACATACTCAAATTAACTTTAAGATGCAATATCATTGTTTTAAAAGTTTTGGTGGTGCAGTATAGATAAGGGTTCATATGGCTTGGTATTATCAGAATTCGATTAATTTGTGCGAATCAATGAGTTTCTAGTTTGAGAAATTAAAGGGAAAACTAAAAACAAACGAAAAACTATGACGAACTACGAAAAGTAAAGCAAGTATTTCGGATTCCTCGTGCGTATGCCATATTGAAATTGCAAGCAATAATCAAAATAAGCAATGAAAAGCAAAGGAACAACAAAGTACAAGCATAAAAACCTAAGGTACAACTATGCATGCATGATCATGGAATTTAAATAATGCGAGTCCACAAAAATCGAAAGCACCAATGTAAAGATAAATAAAAGTTGATGTGAAAGTTAAAAAATTTTCAAAAAATAACTAGAAACAAAGAGTAGATCTATGATTCAACATAAAACCATGCATGAAAATAAAAACTAAAATAAAGCATAAGAATATTTGAAATAAAAACGATCAAGGACCCAATCTATGATTAAGGTGTGTCACTCACCTAGACTCCATAAACCAAATCACAAATCAAACAATAAATCAAAGAGCTAAGGTAAAATACATAAATTGAAGAACAAGCTTGAAATTGAAGAACAAGGAAGAAAATTAAGGAAAAAAAATACTTAGATTAAGAAAGAGAAACAAAAACTTTAATAAAATTACAATCCAAAATAAAATCCAATTGATGACTTGAATTCTTCTTGAGCTTACAAACCCAATGAAAAGATTAAAATTAAATCTAAGAACTAGAGAGAGAAATTAGATCCCTAAACCCATGCAAGAGTTGGGAGGAAAGTGAGATGCCTTTGTTGGGGAACGATGTGGGGTTTATATAGAGGTTCGCAGGGGCAAAATCATTAAAAATGCCAAAAATTCTGGCGATGCAGTCGATTGGCAGCACATCAGTCGATCGACTGCCTGTCGATCGACAGGATGGCAGTCGATCGACTGCCTTGTTTTCAAATGGCCCAGCCTCTGTCGAGCAGTCGATTTGGGCTGTTCTCAGTCGATTGGTGGCAGTGCAGTCGATCGACAGGTTGGCAGCTGCCTTGCTATTGAAATGGGTCAGTCTCTGTTGTTCAGTTGATTTGGGCTGTTCTCAGTTTATCGGTTGACATGGCAGTCGATTCGGGCTGCTTTTGGCTTGGTTTTCTCATTTTGGTACGGATTTTGGGCCTCAATACTTTGGCTCGAACCTAGGCGCATGCCGACACATCTTGGCGCGAATCTAATTCATTAAGCCACATACTAAATAAGAATTTTGAACTTAAAAACCCAAGAATCACACAAACATACCAATGTCGTATACATAAGACTCAAAACAATAAAATAATAAAACAACCTAACAGCCTAACGAAACTCGACTCAAAACTACTATAAACAACATTAAACTCTAATTAAAAATACAAGAAAAACACCACAATTACATGCAAAACAACCACCCCATACTTATCGGTTTGTTCGTCCTCAAACAACGAAAAGAACCGAGAATGTACATGCAATGAATATTATGCAAAAAGAAAAATCCTTGTGCTTATCCTTATTAAGATGATAAAAGTATCAACATAAACTCATTATCGCCAAGCATTTCTCGTATTACTTTTTCTCAAATGAAAACCAAATCGATGACTTCCTCTCAAATGGAATTTTGAGGGTGTTCGCTTAATTCGCTCAAGTGTTTGTTTTATATGGGATGTGTATACGCTCAATCCGGACAATGCATGCACCTTGTCAATATTTCACAAATCAGAAACTCAAAATCGCCCATTGTACATGACCAAACAAGAATAAAAAGAGGTCTTTACTTTGGGTTGTAATGTTAGCTCTTTGGTAAGGTATGTAATATTTAGATATGGTAGATAACACACGATCAAACGTGATCAATAACACACGAAACCCTAACTTTATAGGACTCGAAGCTTATAATCTCTTCTCGCTTCCCCAAATCACCAAACTTTCATTCGAAACCCTTTTGTACACTCACACACTTTTCCGACTTTATTTCACAACACTTAGAAGCTTTTTGAATTCGATTCTTTTTACTAAACTTAGACTTTTAATCATTAGGCTTTTCGCTCGAATGCACTCTTTATCACTTTTCGTGATTTGTGTTGGAGTTTATTTTTTGTTCTCCCTTTTTTATTTCTTTCTTCTTATTCTTCTTCTTCTTCTTCTTCTTCTTCTTCTTCTTCTTCTTCTTCTTCTTCTTCTTCTTCTTCTTCTTCTTCTTCTTCTTCTTTTATATGAATATAAGAGACTCAAACCCCAAAAACCACAATTGATTTCCCACACATTTCTAGTCAACTAACAACACACACTCTCTCTTCATAATTTATGAAGATATAAGAGCTAAAATCGAGCTCGGCTAACAAGAAACGGGGCATAGGCCCAAGGGGGCTCATTTGGGATATCTAAGTAGCTTATATATTTTGATATGGCTGGAATAAAGGTGATATATGTGCCTCAAGGTCATTTCAAAATCCAATCATGTATGAGCAAAATCAAGCCACCTCAATGCAATTCCATAAAAATGCAAGCAAAATTGATAATTCACACAAGGCTACTCACTAGTTTGCACCGAGTTTTTGGAGACAAAATCAAAAGAGCTTTTAGAGCTTTGCAATCTTTTCACGAGTGAATATTGAGAATATATATATATATATATATATATATATATATATATATATATATATATATATATATATATATATATATATATATATATATATGATTGGGTTCAAATGAGAACCCCGTCATTATATGTGAACCTAGGGACTAATCCTGGCCTTAGATCTAATATTGCACAGTGCAATTATATGTCCAGGTTCATTGTGCTTTTTACACAGTACTGTAGTGCTAAAATCAGTCCAGTTTTTTTAATTTAATTATTATATATATATATATATATATATATATATATATATATATATATATATATATATATATATATATATATATATATTTATCGTTTTAAAACATGCAATATGTATCTTAAATTGTAGATCTTGAGAATGTGATTAATTTGATATATATTTCATTCAAAACGAATAAAATTTGAAAAAGTTATGGTTTGTTGAAGATTTGAGTTTCATTTCAAATTTTTGAATTTGCAGTTTATAGACGAAATTTGCGATGCTTTTTGTATACAATCGTAGTGTTTTTTTTCTTAATCTATTGTGCTTTCTAAAGAACAATGTAGTGCTCTTTGTAAACGTTGATATATGTCCAAAATACCTTTTTTAATTAATTAATGCATTTTTTTACATTATTACCATGCTGACATGTCATGATCTCAACCATCAAGATTATCCAATCTAATGGTTCAAGATGAGTCCCTAGGTTCACATATAATGACGGGTTCTCATTTGAACCCAACCCTATATATATATATATATATATATATATATATATAATATATATATATATATATATAGGCGGGTTTTGGATGAAGCACAAAAATTCAACTCCTTACACAAGAGGGCATAAACATGTAAAAACCCGACAAGTAAACTATTCAAACATCGAAGCATGTGGTGATTGCTCAAAAATGTAATAAACATACACAAGACACAAAATCGACTCAACCATATAAATGCACAATTAGTAAGCATCACTTCGCCAAGAATGTGTCACCTCGCCAAGGCTCGAGTTAAGAAAGACAAATCATGCTTTGTGAAACCCGGACCCTAACAACCTATCCACCCTACACTTAGACCATGCAATGCCCTAATTTCATTTTAATGAAAATGAAGTAAGAGGAGGGTGAGATAGAAGCTTCCTTAACCGAGAGAGTTTGGGTCGAGCTCGGTGGGGTCCACTTAAGCATCCAAGCAATCCAAGTGAAAACTGAGCATGAATTGTTTCTTCTGGCTCCATGAACACTACTAACTTATCAAATCGACCAAGGTTGAAGTCATAAAACAATACACTATAAAAGAAAATCACACAAAATCAAAATCACAAGAAAATATGCACGTGAATCAAAACAAAGCAAAACCAAGGGCTAATAAGAACCAAAAGACAACACAATTTTTTTTTTTAATTTTCTCAATTTTTCGAATGTTTTTGGATTTTTATATAATAAGAAAGTAAGAAAGAAAGAAATGTAAAAATAAAAAATAATAAATGAAAAGAACATGGGTTGCCTCCCAAAAAGCGCTTCTTTTACGTCATTAGCTTGACGAACTCCCTTTTTGCTCATGGTGAAGTTGAGACGGGAGGATCCATTAAAGCAATAACCTCCTTGTAGGGAGGGTCCAATATTTGAATCGTTTCCAGGGCATTGCATAGCCCAAATGGCATTTGTCGAGAAGAAAACATTCCAAACGAGCAAGTAAAAGTCGTCTTGGGTAGATCTTCGGGTAGAATTGTGGTTTTATACTGATCCGACAACTCATCTAAGAAATTATAGGAATAATGGCCAGCTAGCTTGTCCAACATTTAGTCAATAAACGGGGGATGGAAATGATCTTTCTTGGTTTCCACATTTAGCTTTATAAAATCGATACACATCCTCCATCTCGTTGTAGCCCTCGCGGCTAACAACTCTCTTTTTTCATTCTCAACAATGGATATGCCACTCTTCTTTGGTACCATGTGAACGGGACTCACCCACTCACTATTGGTAATTGCAAATCAAGCCTTCCTCCAACAATTTTAATATCTAGGCTTTCACTATCCCCTTAAGACTTGGATTCAAATGCCTTTGGAATTCTCAAGAAGGTTTGGCATCATCCTCCAAAACGATCTTATGCATGCAAGTCGAAGGGATAATTCCCTTAATATCTCCGAGACTCCAACCAATAGCACCCTTATGAACTTTAAGCACTTCAATCGACCTCTCCTCTTCTTCTCGATTCGAATTGGCAAAGATAATAACTGGTTTGCTCTCCTCTTCCTCCAAATAGACATACTTGAGGTGAGATGGGAGAGGCTTAAGCTCGGGCTTGTGCCTCCTCTCGACCTCATTGGGGGCTAATTCGAATAATTCAATGATCCCCCCAAGATAATCTTCAAGCTTTTCAATCTTATCATCAATAATCTCCAACTCCCCCTCTAAATTTTCGTCGTTGCCCTCAACGACACATAAACAATCTATCTCACACAAACCTTGGGCACATTGAAGCGTAATTGAATTGTCGTTACGAACAAGGGTCTCATTTCCCTCACCACAACCTTTAACACAAGCCCCCGGGTCAAACTCCTCCTCAATGCTCTTTTACCCCATATAAACTTGTTCGAACAACTCTTTGATCACGTCCATATGTAAGCAATCCTCATAAGATATGCTTGATGGATAGGGCATAGGGGTGTTAGAGGTTGGTGCCTTGTATGGGTTCGAAGACTTGTGTAGGCCATCAGGAAGTTCCTTCGCCAAAGTGGGACCCACGGGGGTGGCATCGGGAGGAGTAAGAACACTCGGAATAGAAACCACCTCCTCTTTGGACGGCGGGAAAATCTTATTATCAACCCCCCCATCACTTCCAAGGACCGTGACCGCATGAGCAAGCGAAGCTTGTCTTGGAAATTTCTCTTTCTTATTAGCTTGATTTAGCATATTGACATCGCTTCCTAGTTGCCCCATGTTAGTGTTTAACCCATTGGTCGTAGACTCAAGAGCATTGAACTTGGCATCGAACGAGGCCGACGTAATTGGAGAAGATTACATTTGTTGCATAATGACCAAGAGATTTGGATTGGAAGGTGGAGTAGGAGCATTCACCGGAATAGGCGAACGAGATGGGCCCACGTGAGGAGTAACACCCGTATTTGTATTGGCATAACTAAAATTTGGATGAATGCGGTTGCTAGGATTATAAGGAGGATTATGAGTCGGCGTGTGAGCAAAATATGGTCTAGCACAACCGGGTCTCGTTTGATACCCATGACCCCCATACACTTCCTCTAAATGAGGCATCGGCATATTGAACGAGGGATTTGAAGGACAAGACGTGGTATCATGACCAAATATTCCACATGATGCACACAGAGGATCCGAGTTTGGGCTAGATAACTTAGCAATTCGAGCCTCCATAGCCGCTATTTTCTTTTCCAACTCAAGCTCCTTAGAGGAAGAAGCTTTACTCACTTCATTAGCACTAAAACACATCGCTCGAGAAGATTTTCGCTCGGGAGGAAGGGAAACACAAGATGAAATAGTCACTCCCACAAAGGATTTGTTAACCTCCTTCATAGTAAAGACAGGGGGGGGCATTTTGGGCATTGGGGCTCACACCTCCAAACAACGCAAATGGATCGGGACTTGAGCATTATTATCGGCACCAATCAGGGCATGATTGAAATTGTAAGTATGAGGAACCCCATACGGGTTGGGATTCAGATTTTGGCCACCCACATTCCCATTCAGACTCACAAAGCCACCATTATACATATTAGGACAATGATTGGGAACACCATAACCTCCATGCGGATCGGGATTTGGATTTTGGCCACCAACGTTCCCATTCGGACTAACAAAGCCTCCATTATACATATTCGAGAATTGATTGGGAGCATCATAACCACCATATGGACTATTCATACCCATGAAGTCGTTATACCCAACATGGTTTGCTCCATGCCCTCCCATGTTGGGTTGACCATTGTCGTTAACACCATTGGCAACATGGTTTGCACCATGCCCTCCCACGTTGCCAAAACTGAAACTACTCATCCCATTCCCAACATGGTTTTCACCATGCCCTCCCATGTTAGGAATGTAATCCCCATTGCCATAAGGATTGGAAATGTATGCGTTACCTTGGGGTAGGATCATGTGTGAATTGACTTGCGAAATCATTCGGTCAAAATGTAAGGAGCCAAATCATTCCCAAGAGCTCGACGACCTTGCATACACTCAAGAAAAATATGAAATACAAAAGAAATCTAGAAACACAAAGAAACTACAAGCAAATCAAAAACCTTAACCAAGTCGAGTCGCAACGGTGCCATTTTATTTTAAATGTTTTTGGTGGGTGTAGTATAGATAAGGTTCGTATGGCTTGATATTATCAGACTTCGATTGTTCGTAGGGATCTATGTGTTTTTAGCTTTGAGAAACTGAAGGAAAGCGAAAATAAATGGAAAATTATGAAAATAAATGGGAAACTACGACGATCTATGAAAAGTAAAGCAAATATTTTGGATGCCTCGTGCGTATGCCATATTGAAATTGCAAGCAATAATCAAAGTAAGTAATAAAAAGCAAAGAAACAACAAAGTACAAGCATGAAAACCTAAGGTACAACTATGCATGCATGATCATGAAATCTAAATAATGCGAATCAATGAAAATCGAAATCACCAATGGAAAGAGCAATAAAAGTTGACGTGAAAGTTAAAAACTTTTTGAAAAATAACTAGAAATAAAGAGTAGATCTAGGATCCAACATAAAGCCATGCATGAAAATAAAAACTAAAATAAAGCATTGGAAATACTTGAAATAAAAATGATCAAGGACCCGATCTATGATCAAGGTGTATCACTCATCTAGATTCCATAAATTAAATATCAAATCTAATAATAAATCTAAGAGTTAAGGCAAAATGCATAAATTTAAGAACAAGCTTGAAATTGAAGAACAAGGAAGAAAATTAAGGAAAACTTACTTGAATTAAGAAACAGAAAAACAAACTTGAATGAAATTACAATCCAAGATAAAATCCAAGTGATGACTTGAATTCTTCTTGAGCTTACAAACCCAAAAAAAGGTTGAAATTAAATTTAAGAACTAGAGAGAGAAATTAAATCCCCAAACCCATGCAAGAGTTGGCAGGAGAGTGAGATGACTTTGTTGGGGAAAGATGTGGGGTTTATATAGAGGTTCGCGAAGGCCAAAATCATCAAAAATGCGAAAATTCCTGGTGATGTCGATCGACTGCCTATCGATCGACAGGATGGCAGTCGATCGACTACCTTGTGTTCAAATGGTCCAGCCTCTGTCGAGCAGTCGATTTGGGCTATTCTCAGTCGATCGGTGGTGGTGCAGTTGATCGACAGGTTGGCATTTGCCTTGTTATTGAAATGGGTCAGCCTCTATTGTTCAGTCGATTTGGGCTGTTCTCAGTTGATCGGTTGACATGGCAGTCGATTCGGGCTGCTTTCGGCTCAGTTTTCTCATTTTGGTACGGATTTTGGGCCTCAATACCTTGGCTCGAACCTAGGAGCATGCTGGCATGTCTTGGCGCAAATCTAATTCATTAAGCCACCTATGAAATAAGAATTTCGAACTTAAAAACCCAAGAATCACATAAACATCACCAATGTCGTATACATAAGGCTCAAAACTATAAAATAAGAAAACAACCTAATAAAACTTGACTCAAAACTACTATAAACAACATTAAACTCTAATTAAAAAAACAAAACTCCACAATTACATGAAAAACAACCATTATCTTTTTGTTGGTTAAACTATATATTTGTTATCGACCCAACATTTTAAATTAACTCTTAATGACCTCAACATCACTCTGATTACAGTCAATTTGAATCAGTTTATCAATCTTACAACAACAAAAACAACAAATAAACGTGGATAAGAATCTAAACTAATCACTAATCATTGTCATAAACACACATATTTCAATCAAGAAAGTTAAGAAACACCCCTCTATTCAATCTCAAGTCTGTCAAACATCATATACACAAACAGAAACATCATTAAGATCTATGAACGAGTGGTGGCAATCCTATTTGGAGAATATCAAGATGAGAATGATCTTATCTCATATTCATCTCTTATATCTGTCATATATCATCACATATTATAGATATATATCGTCGCATACAACTTTCACATATCATCACATATACTTGTTCATCTTCATTATTCAAAAAATGCAAAAACCCCATAAATAAACAGACACATATAAACTATAATATAAACAAAAACATTTTTTACGCACATATTCTAACCTATTTAGTTAGGTTTTATCTCATGTTTGTGCATATATAATCTCTTTTAACTTTATTACTTGGACATTATCACATGTTTGGTATATTTTTGTTATTTTGATGGATTTTTGGAGCTTATTTGGGTTCAAAAGAGCACAATTTTTATCTAAAGAACAAAGCGAAGTTTTGGTATAATAATTTTGGATATGGAGGCATTAGGACATGGGCCCAGATATCAAGGTTCTTGTCAAATTCTTCCCACCTAGCAAAATATTGAAATTGAAAAGTGAAATTTCTCAATTTGACCAATATGATGGAGAACAACTACATGAAGCTTGGGAGAGGTTTAGAGAGTTACTGAGAAAGTTCCCACAACATAATTCCCTGACAATCAATAGGTTTGTTATTTATATAATTGACTAAGTGGACAAATAAAGATGATTGTGGATGCTTAGTCAGGTGGTGCATTATTCAAGAACCACTATCGATGTAATGCATATTTTGGGGAGATAGTGAAGAATAATTATCAATATCTAGTGAACATCCCATGTGGAGGGAACATGCACTAATGAGCAAGAATGAGCCCATAACCTTATTTGTATTTCAAATGGCAAAAATGAGTAGAAAAATGGATATGATGATGTATTGATGCTTGAATCTTAGATATCTAGGAAGTGGAGTTGCCATGCATGAAATGGTTGAAGATGTAAATTTCTTAAGGCAAAGGAACTTTAACAATACTTATTGAGGCAACCAAAATCATCCAAGGATGAGAAGTTATCTAAACTTCTCATACTCTAATTTGAATGATCAACTGAATTCACCACATGATTTTTCAGTGGCTAATGAGAGTAAGAAGTCGGTCATGTAAGAGATGTTCACATCATTTATGGGAGAAACTAAAACACGTTTTGATAAAATTGGTACCTATTTGAAATCTCTTGAAGCACAAATATTACAATTGGTAAATATCATCGGAAACCAACTTCAACAAAATCAAGTGTCAGTTGAGGAAGAAGCTACAACTTAAGAACAATGCAAAGCCATTCGTTTAAGGAGTCATACTGAGTATAAAGGTCCAAAGGCACAGTTTTTAAACCCTAAAGAGTTTCAAGAGAGTTGAAGAAAGAATTCGAAGACTCAATTGAAGAGGAGGAACTACAAGTTGAAAAAGAAAAAGGTTTTAAGAAGCTAAAATATTATTATACTTCTCTTATCTCTTCTGCTTCAATACCTTTTCCACAATGATTACAAAAGAAAATTTTAGAAAATTAATTTGGTAAATTCCTAGATATTTTCTGAAAAATAAATATTAACATCCCTCTTGTTGATTCTTTGCAATAGAGCTTTATTAATATGGACTTCATTCCATAAGGCTATTAAGAGCCGAGAGAAGGTGAAAGAGAAAATAGTTAAGCCCCTTAAAAATGCTTGCCTCTATCCGATGAAAGACCTTGGTGTGATCGCTGAAACTATTCCTTGTTCCCGTCGAAAGTAAGAAATTAGGAGCGGTCAACACTGTGTGTTGTAAGGCTTAGCTCACCCCTTATGCCAACAATGTAATGTTTTTGAAGAAGGTGAATGAAAATATAAGACTTAGAGAATACGAAACACTAAATCTCACCAACGAGTGTAGTGCAATAATTCAAAACAAATTACCTTTAAAGTATAAAGATCCAAGAAGCTTTACGATTGCTTATGTCATGGGGAGGGGGGGGGGGGGGGGGTGTTATTTGAGAATGCTCTTTTTGATTTGTGGGTGAGCATTAATATAATGCCTTTGTCAGTTTTCAAAAAAGTTATAAATAAGTAATATCAAACCGACCACTATTCAATTCGAATGGTGGATATATATATTTATCATATTGATTTGCACGTTTTGTACATGTTTTTGTTACCTTTTTGTGTCGTGTTTGCACATGTTTTGCTTGTATTTATGGGTATTAGGAGTCGAATTGGCCTATTTTGTTAGTTTTAGGTTTTTATAGCATTTGCGTGGTTTTTATTATGTTTTCGTAGTTTTTCACTTATTTTTATATTTTTGGCCGTAGAATAACCAAGCGGGACCCGCGCACATTTGGAGCATTCCATTCGAATCGATGTGGAATGGAAAAGAGAAGACAATCAAGAGAATATAATGCGAACAAGTAACAAAAACCGGTGGACGGCTAGAGCGGAAAATGAGAAATCGAGCCGAGAGCAGCCTAGACGAATCGACTGCTCGGTTGAAAGTTTAGCCATTTCAGGATGAAGCAGTCGATCAATAGGGTTTCAGTGGACCGACTGGTACTCAGTCGATCGACTGAGTCGCAGAAAGTTTCGTGATTTTTGGCCCATTTTGACATTTTTGCCCCTGCGACTTGACATATATATCCCAGCCCTTTTATAACCAACCTTATCCTTCCTTGGTTGATTTTTGAACTCCTTCAATATATTCCAAGTTTTTACTATTCCATTGATTGAAAACCCTAGATTATAATCCTTAGTTTAATTTAGTTAGTTTTAGTTAGATTTTCATAAAAAGTGTTGGAAAAGGTGACATTTCCTCACTTGTGGTTCTTGTTATGTTGAAGATTTGATTTATCCTTTGAAGGTTGTAGCAAACTTGAAGCCTTTGTGTTGAATACAAAATTGGTAGTAATCTTTCTCTTTTATGTTGTGTGTTATTCTTGTGTTGTTGTAATTGCTTTGGTGTTGGTTGTTAAGTTTTAGTTTGTATTGTTTTCCTAGCATTTTCAATTTCTCATTTCCATCTTCTAGCTTTTTCTAAACTTCTTCTTGCATAAAACTCCATTGAAGCATTTTCATTTGAAGCTTTATACCGCTTTTAGCTAACGAACATTTGGTTTTTGAAAGGTATAAAGGGATTTCCTCTTTGATAAATTTGACTTATTCACATTTAATGTTCTTTGACTTCTTGCAACTTCAAAGCTTTGTTTTTAACTCCATTTTCTATTTCATTATTTACAAGCTTTCTTTAATTTAGTAGTTTCTAATTTACTTAAGGCTTTTAATTAGTGTTTAATTAGTTTCATTAAAATTAGTCATTCTCAAGCAAGATTTTAATGTTCATTAACTTTTGCATTAGTTAGTAATCTCAAGTTGTCATTTCAATTCAAGCTTTAGTATTAAAGAACTCAAATCCAAAACAAATGACTATTACTTTTATAGAGTAGATTAGTTAAATTAAGATTAACAAGAGATTAAGAAAAAAGACCAATCGCCAATAATATCTATCATCGAGAGACACGACTCGAAAATAACTTACCGCTCTACAATCGACTCCGTACTATTGCGGAGATGATTTCTAAACTAGAGTGTTAAGAAATCTTCGATCACATATCTAAGAGGTATAGTTGAAGATGTACTCGTGGAGGTAAACGAATTCACATTTCCTGATGGATTTTGTGTTCTTAGACATGTAAGAGGATAAGGATATGTCATTGATACTTGAAAGGCCTTTGACACGGGAAGAGCACTCATTAGTATACAAAAGAGAGATCTCATATTACGTGTTAATGACGAGAGTGTTATTTTTAACATATATCGTGCTATGAAATTTCATCATGATAACTTTCAAAAAACTAAAGAGTGTAAAATGATAGACATTGTTAACACTTGTGTTGATAATGATTTCATTACATCTTCAACCACGAATTCACTAGAATTTTGTTTGCACGAATCTCTCTTTTCAAGTTTCATATAGAATTAAATAACGATATTGTTGATTGTGTGAATGGTTTGTGTGTTTTACAGAAAATATCAAGGAGAGACGTGAAGTTCATTGAACTGAAGAGAGATAGAGCTGATGTGAAAGTGGAGACAAAAGAAATGGTGAAAAAGCAAAGTTTCATTGAATTGAAGACATTTTTTGAACATTTGAAATACGAATTTCTTGGTGAGAATGACATATATCCAGTTATCATCTCGGCTTATCTTTCTGATTTCAAACTTGATAGGTTGTTGAGAGTGTTGAGAAAATATAAAACGGCCATATTTTGGTCAATAGAGTATTTAATAGGTATTATACCGTCTATTTGTATGCATAAATTTTATTAGAGATGTGTATAAACCTTGTGTACATCAAAGATAGTTAAATCCGATCATGCAAGAAGTAGTGAGAAAAGAAGTTCTCAAGATGTGGGGATTATATTTGCTATTTCTCATAGTGAGTGGGTAAGTCCTACCCAAGTTGTGCCTAAGAAGTGAGGGATTACAATAAATAAAGATGATATAAACGAGTTGATAACTACTAGGTAGGTTACCAGATGGAGAGTTTGCATTCATTATCGAAAACTAAATGCCTCAACTCATAAAGATCCTTTTTCTCTTCCTTTTATTGATCAGATACTTGATAGATTAGCCTGCTATGAGTACTATTGTTTTTTTTAATGATTATTCGGGTTACAATCAAATCATGATTTCACCAAAAGATCAAGAAAAGACCACGTTTACATGTCCTTATGGTACTTTTGCTTTTGACAGCATGCCATTCGGGTTATGTAATAGACTAGATACATTTTGTTCTGCCCTGAAAACTATACCAGAAAACACCTGCTTCTTCCTTGAAAACGCCCTAAACTGCTTCAACCAAAAACACGTTAGAAAGGACCACCACGGGTTTTTCGGTGGAAACCTCTCTGATGCTTAAGTCAGTTAAGCGTTTTAGATCGGAATAAGAAAAATCAAGAGTAGGATGCTTAAGAATGTCATACCTCTCTCAGCCTTGGGGCTGAGATATTTATAGGTTTTGCCAAGTGGGGCCCTTCTGAGATCTTGGAAACGGAACCCACGAATCTCGGGCCGTTATTCAAACTGGCCTGACCAGAAAACTTCTGCCAAGGGCAGGATAACTCTGTTGTTAAGCTTTCCAGATTTCTGACCTGATCTCCTGAAACCTTATCCAAGGCTTCTGATCAGGTCGGGGCGATATCCGGGGAGTGATAGATCTGTCTTCCGCCATACCTACCTTTTCCTGAGGCTTTAAGCCAGATGATCCCCACCAGGTCTGCCAGGTAAAAATCGCCATGCAGGATGCCTTGACTAGATTACCCTACTTAGGGCAAGTAGAGGCGTGCCCCCATCGTCTTAGCTTTTCCTTCTTTCCTATCCTGGGAAGGATAAATCCCTCCTTTTAGTCATAGGCCCAGATCAGGATCAATCTTCGTCCCATCTTCCTTTCAGAATCAGATTGGCAACTCAGGTCATCCCAACCAGATCTTATTCTCTAATACCTCTCGATTTTTCCAGGTCAGGCATATTTGGATCGTACCAACTAGTCCCACCCCTCCCCCCAAGTGGTTGGGATGAACTATGAAACATAAGGTTTTGCTCCAGGCAGTTGAGATTTTCAACACGTCTTTCCAAATTCCTCATTGTCATGCACGGATCCCGCTGAACTTTTAAATCAGATCGTATATTTTAAGGGTGATCTTTAACGTCTGATAATCCATCATCAACAGTTGAGACCCCAATCTTTTTCGGGTACTGTACCTCTGACACATATTAAATGCATGAATCCCATCAAGTCTTTTTTTCCCAAAAGTTATTTTCAAAACTTATCCCACTCTTTTCTCCCGTGATTCACTCTCATTTTCATTCTTCTTCTTCACCAGGCACTTACTTTTCTCTCTCTCTCTCTCTCTCTAACTCGCGGTTTCACCTTCTTCAAGCATATTTCGATCACCTCCAAAACCTGGTATTTTTCCAATCTCTGTCTTTTCAAGTTATGTCTACTCAATCATCTTCTTCCTCTTCTACCCACCGGAGCTCAGCTCATTCTTCGACGAAAACATTCTCTTCTTCCACAAACACCTCTAGTGAATGGCTCCCTCTTATCCCAGGACACCCTGATAACACGGTTTTTATTCTTAGCGATAAGACGGTGGAAGGGCTGAGGTCCAGATTTCAATTTTCGGCAGAATTCTCGTTAGTTAACCCAGCAATAGGTGAGAGGGCTTATCAGCCACGGGCCGGGGTCACCTGACTTTTTTTTTTGACCAATTCCCGGCGGGATTGCATTTCCCAATCAACCCCCTCATACTAGAAATCGCCCAAATGTACAAAATCCCAGTGCACCATTTCGTCCCAAATTCCGTTAAGATAATCATAGGTTATAACGCAACCATGCGATATACTGGGCTAACTCCTACGTCTCAGACATTTTATTCACTATTTCAGGCCAAGAGTGCCTATTACGGGTACTTCTACCTATGTGCTCGCCACGACGTCCATTTCTTATTCGGCGGTCCTTCTTCCAACAAGGCTTGGATGAAGAAATTCTTTTTTGTACACTGTTCTGGTGATTGGGGCTTTCCCCCCAAGTCCATTGACCAACTCCCACCTCAGGCCCAACTATCCGTGGGAGAGATATCTCCTCGTTTGAAGAAAATCATCGCAACCCTGAACAAAAACGTCTTCCACTTGACAAAGCTTCTTCTCCCTTTTGTTCTTGATTTCTTCGATTTCGAAGAAGAGACGAGTTCCTTGACCCCTGAGATAGGTATATTCAAAATAATCGCCCTGTCTTGTCCTCTTTCTCTTCCTATGCACTTGATATATCTGACCTTTGACCTATTACTTAACACTTATCTCTTTTTTTTTTTTTTTTGCAGCCACCATGATGCGAAAACTACTGGAGGCTCAACAAGCTATTGCGCTCCCTGAGAAGAGATCTCAAGGAGAACGAGCTGATGGATCAGCAGAAACCACTCCTCCAGTGCAGTGTTGCCCGCATGAAGTGTCTACCCCACCTGAGGTGGGTTTGACCGTCCAGTCTGAATCGGGGGAAGAGCAGGCGCGTATTTCCCAAAAGTGGGCCAAATCAGGAAAGGAAGGGTCTAACCCGAGGGTCAAAGTGGTTAACCCCAATGCCACTCTGTTCACCATCACTTCTGTTCTGCTCTGGATCAGTAGCCATCCAGTTTATTCAGGGTCAATGCCCAGTATCTGACCAGAAAACTCTAGAGTAATGGCCTGATCCAGTGTTAACCGAGTCTCTATGTCAGTACGAGGCCAGGGTAATCCTTCTCTCCTCTTGCATACGCTTCAAGTTATTACCGTCTTCATTTTTATCAATCCTAATATATCTTACCAAGCCACAGTGAAGAGGTCGATTCTAGTTGCTTGCGCCAGGGGCTCCTTGATGAATGTCGACCTTATCAAGGAGCACAATCTTTTGAAGGAAAAGAAGAAGAGGCTAATGGTGCTCTGTAAGGAGAGAGGGGCCAAGCTGAAGAAAGTCAAGGCAGAGCTGCTGACCTCAAAGGAAGGAGAGAGAGAGGCCTGAGCTGAGATGGAAAGCCAGGTCGATGAAGCCCTATCAAGGGGTAGGGCAGAGGGGAGAACCGGATTTCTCAATTCGGAGGATGGGCTTCGACTTATCCAGACCACGAGGGAGGCAACTAAACAGGCTTTCCTCGAATCGATGGATCTCAACAAGCTCCTCGTGCCCGAGGCCCTTGTATACTTTTAGCTTGGCCTGGACGCTTGTAAGAAATGGCACAAGGAGAACCCCTCAACTCCTTACGACCGAATCCAGCCCATCCAAGGGAACCCTGAGCGTACAAGCTTCTCCAATTCTGCCGAAGGAGATCATCTCCACCATCTTGGATCTCATGAATTTGATGAACATGTCCTCAAGCTCTTCCACACTCCTTCTCTAGATTCTACTTCTCAACCAAACCAGAGTGTGACTCTAGCACTGGATGCCTCTACTCCCTCCCCGACCTTTGCTGGTCTGGGTGAGTTACCTGACGGGGTATCACCTAGCGACCTTCCTGAGGAGGATGCTGTGGAGAAGTTTGCTAGAGACTTGGATGCTGGATATGGTGGTGTTGAGGGATAGGCTGGTCTATTCTATTTCTCTTTTTTGATTCGAATTGTTCTGTATTTTTAAACAACTCTTGTCGTTTTGTGATTTTAGGGTTTCCGCGTTTTAAGGAAAACCTAGTACTATTTTGTTATGGATCACGTGCTTTGGTTTCTTTATATACGTGTTCGCTCATTATGCATTTCATTATGGCTTCGTACTCTTTACTCGATGAAATTGATACCTTGAAGATAAAAATCTCGCACTCTTTACTGAAAACTTCAAACTTTCTGATAAACTTTTTGCGCTCCGCGAAAAGAATTCTCAAGTATGCAGACTTTTGGAGAGGAAGAAGCAAAAGAAATGCCATTATAAGCATGAGTGGGCTGAGCTCCACCAACTCAACCTCAACTTCAAGAGGAGAAAGCTGATCTACTTGAATCATTATGCCGGCCGACCACCGCCGCCAGCGAGGCTCACTCTGCCTTTGAACGAGCGAATGGGTATTGCCACCGCCTCCACGAGACTGAGCGCGAATTGTGGCATGTCAACCGGGCTTTGGCCTCTGATAGGAGGTCTTCCTCTTCCCACCCATGATGTTTAATGTGGCTATTTACAATTTTCTTTTGATGTATTTCTGTGTTCATGTCACTTTTCTATGAACATTTTCTTTTATTTCTTGTACTTCAATCAAACTTGCAAAGTTCTATTACGTATTGGAATAAAACCCTTGGCCTTGGATGTTTTTTGTTTTTCTTTTTTGTTACTTTGCAATTTGAAGTCGGGTCTGGATAATCATCCAGCAATTAATTTCTTAAGGCAATCGAGGTTGCAACCCCACTGACAGTTGAGTCTAGTGTTTCAGGGTACCCATCCCATAATCACTCATGATTAAAACTTTTTATTGATAATCAGATCATGTTCGTTAAGGCATCCACCTCTAGCTAATCAGGGCTGGCATTTTTCCTGGAAATCAGATTAGGACTTTAGGACATCCACCCTTAGCCAGTCAAGGCTAAAATGTTGCTGACAATTAGATCAGGATTTTAGGGGCATCCGCCCTTAGCCGGTCAGGGCTAAAGTTTCAGTGACAATCAGGTCAGTATTTTGGGGCATCCGCCCTTAGCCAATCAGGGCTAACATTTTACTGACAATCAGGTCAGGATTTTCTGGGCATCCTCCCTTAGCCAATCAGAGCTAAAATTCTACTGACAATCGGGTCAGAACTTTCTGGGTATTTGCCCTTAGCCAATCAGGGCTAAAATTTTACTGTCAATCAGGTCAGGTTTTTCTTGGCATCCGCCCTTAGCCAATCAGGGCTAAATTTTCACTGACAATCAGGTCAATTTGTAATAATATATGGATAAACTAAAATCATCATTATATAAATAAGTTTCATAAAATAATCTTACACACAATACTTTCGTAAGTTTGTTACATTCCACGTTCGGGGTATTCTGACTCCATCCATTTGCTCTAACTCATAAGCCCCTCCTACCAGAATTTTCGTGACCTTTTACGGTCCTTGCCAAGTAGCATCTAGCTTTCCCTTGGGCTTACCTAAGTCAGCTCTACGGAGGACAAGGTCTCCCATCGGAAAATGCCTCTTAACTACTGATTTATTATAGGTTTCCTTGATCCGTCCCCTATGTGTTCCATTTTTACCACAACTCTTTTCTCCTCAATCAAATCTAGCACATTCTGTACCAGCAGGTCATTCTGGTTTTCGTTAAAGCATTGTAAGGTATGAATCTCCATACTTATCTCCGCAGGAATTACAACATCCATGCCATATACAAGGCAAAATGGAGTTTCTCCAGTGATTTCCTTGGGGTTAGTTCGATAGGCCCATATGATTGAACATCGCTCCTCCGCCCATTTGCCTTATGACTTCTCTAAACGTGCCATAATCCCCTACACCAGGATTCGGTTGGTTACCTCGACCTGACCATTTGCCTGAGGGTGGTAAATAGACGTGAAATTGTAACATCCATAAATCCAATGCATTATTTATTTATTTTTTATTTAATTTTCATCATGCATTAAAAATATAATTCTAGTCCCAAGCTCGTCGCCATAATACGACTTCTTTTTTTTAAATTTTAAATTAATCTAAGAATGCTATTTAAACGAATTTATAGTTCGATTTCAAATAAAATTATATTATCAATTTCTAAGAAAATATTATAATTATTTAGTAATGTAATTATTTATTTAAATTACTATTGAGTCGTCTATGAAATAATTTCGACTTCTAAAATTATTATAATTTATATTATAGTTATTTTAATAATTGGGTTGTCAACGGAGTTATTTGTTTTAAAACTTAAGTCGTTTATTGGATCGATTATTCATTTTGGATTTGGAAACGAGCCCAATAGCTAGCCCGAGTCCACTAAACCTTAGCTCTATCTTTCCAAAAATAAACTCTTGTTTGGTTTATAAACCAACACAAACCATCTGCAGTTTTTTTTCATATTCTTGACAATTCTGCAAAACCAGCCGCAAGAGGTACGTCTTGTGTGTTCAGTTCTTTTTTTTTTTTTTCTCTCCT
>BMAC01000066.1:1974273-2007223 GCA_014905375.1 Phtheirospermum japonicum
TAATAATATAATAGCAATAATAATTAAAAAAAAAGGACTGGAGTGCAGTTTTAAAATATATTTTGGGGCTGGATTGGGGTTATTGGACATCTGAGGGTTCAATTGAACAGGGTTAGGAAGCTGGGGGTCAATTCTGGAAATTTGGAAAAATGGCTGGATATATGAGGAGGACCCAGCCCTTTTACTCCTCAAACCCGTCTCCTTCTCCCTCCTTTTTCCTTTCTCTCCCAATTTCAGACTCGGCCGTCTCCTCCTTCCTCTCCTTCGCGGAAAACGGCTCAACAATTAGCAAAATTGGGCGGCGAGGTGTGCAGCAACCGGCGAGGCGGCGCTCAGGCGTAGCCGTCTCTCTCTTCTCTCTCTCTGGGGGCTCGGGCGAGATTCCTTCTCCGTCCAGAAACTGGCGCAGCTCCACACCGACCGACTCGATGACGACGGCAAAACTGGGCGGCGATTCAAGGCATAACGGCCTCCTCGGATGACTGGACGCAGGTGACGCCAATAAGGGCGGCGATTGTTGGCGACAGCACGGCGAAACGGACGGCAACGACTTTCTTCCCCAATTTCAGAACTCGGCGTATCACCGGCGGCCGTGTACCGCAACCGGCATGGCATTTGAAACGGAGGATGCTGGACGGCCAGCCTCCCTTTCCGGCTTGGGCGTGCGGCGTTTGACGGAAAGCGGGCGGCGACTCGGCGAGGGCAGGCGACTGGTTGGGTCTGTGGGTTTCGGGTCATTTTGGTTGGTTTCAGGTTGGTGACGGAAGTGTAGGTTTTGGTTGCGGGTTTTGCTGGCTTGGCCGTGGTTTGGTTGTGGTTTCGGACGGTTTGGTTTCGGGCCTGGAATCGTCGGGAGTTCGTTTGGTGTTGGCGATTCGGATGGTTTGCCGTGGGGGTTTATTGGGATGTGTTCGGGTTGTTGTCGAGGTTGTTCGGGCGAGTTGGTGTACGGGTTTTGATCGGGCCGCGGCTGTAGTTTTCTGTGATGTTGGCAGGGGTGATGGGTTGGGATTCGTGGCCGGGATGGTTGGCGACGATTGATGCTTTGGCTGGTGTCGGGTTAGGATTGGCCGATTTGGGCGACGTTGCTGTGTCTGTCGGCGACTGGGAGTCGGGCCGTGGTGACGTTGGCTTGGGCTGCGGCTCGGCTGTGACTGGGCTGGTTCTCGTGGGTGGTTTGTCGTCGAAGTTCTTCGGGTCTCGGGTGGTGTTTGGCTGGGAATCGCCGGGATGTTGGCGATTTATGATGTTTTTGTGGCAGAGATGGTTAGAGATGGGCTGGGAAGAGATAATAATATAATAGCAATAATAATTAAAAAAAAAGGACTGGATTGCAGTTTTAAAATATATTTTGGGGCTGGATTGGGGTTATTGGACATCTGAGGGTTCAATTGAACAGGGTTAGGAAGCTGGGGGTCAATTCTGGAAATTTGGAAAAATGGCTGGATATATGAGGAGGACCCAGCCCTTTTACTCCTCAAACCCGTCTCCTTCTCCCTCCTTTTTCCTTTCTCTCCCAATTTCAGACTCGGCCGTCTCCTCCTTCCTCTCCTCTCGCGGAAAACGGCTCAACAATTAGCAAAATTGGGCGGCGAGGTGTGCAGCAACCGGCGAGGCGGCGCTCAGGCGTAGCCGTCTCTCTCTTTCTCTCTTGGGGGCTCGGGCGAGATTCCTTCTCCGTCCAGAAACTGGCGCAGCTCCACACCGACCGACTCGATGACGACGGCAAAACTGGGCGGCGATTCAAGGCATAACGGCCTCCTCGGATGACTGGACGCAGGTGACGCCAATAAGGGCGGCGATTGTTGGCGACAGCACGGCGAAACGGACGGCAACGACTTTCTTCCCAATTTCAGAACTCGGCGTATCACCGGCGGCCGTGTACCGCAACCGGCATGGCATTTGAAACGGAGGATGCTGGACGGCCAGCCTCCCTTTCCGGCTTGGGCGTGCGGCGTTTTGACGGAAAGCGGGCGGCGACTCGGCGAGGGCAGGCGACTGGTTGGGTCTGTGGGTTTCGGGTCATTTTGGTTGGTTTCAGGTTGGTGACGGAAGTGTAGGTTTTGGTTGCGGGTTTTGCTGGCTTGGCCGTGGTTTGGTTGTGGTTTCGGACGGTTTGGTTTCGGGCCTGGAATCGTCGGGGAGTTCGTTTGGTGTTGGGCGATTCGGATGGTTTGCCGTGGGGGGTTTATTGGGATGTGTTCGGGTTGTTGTCGAGGTTTTCGGGCGAGTTGGTGTACGGGTTTTGATCGGGCCGCGGCTGTAGTTTTCTGTGATGTTGGCAGGGGTGATGGGTTGGGATTCGTGGCCGGGATGGTTGGCGACGATTGATGCTTTGGCTGGTGTCGGGTTAGGATTGGCCGATTTGGGCGACGTTGCTTGTGTCTGTCGGCGACTGGGAGTCGGGCCGTGGTGACGTTGGCTTGGGCTGCGGCTCGGCTGTGACTGGGCTGGTTCTCGTGGGTGGTTTTGTCGTCGAAGTTCTTCGGGTCTCGGGTGGTGTTTGGCTGGGAATCGCCGGGATGTTGGCGATTTATGATGTTTTTGTGGCAGAGATGGTTAGAGATGGGCTGGGAAGAGACTATTGAGTACGTTGAGCTCATCCCAAATCAACGACGTGTTTTTCAGGTACAAATGAAGATATCGAATGAAAGGGAGACGAAGAGAGGAATGAAAACTCTTGTTATTGGATTTTTATATTTTAATCTTGTTTTACGTTTTAAATAAGAGTCAAATTAGACATAAAATACTATGGTTATCAAATTTCCACTGTTGAGAGCTTGATTATTTATATTATGATTATTTCCGCTGCGTGATTCTTGAACGTTTTGAAAAATGTGAATCTTTTATGTTAAATTCATAAAAAAATTGGACATTTATTGTGACGCCAAGATTCCTCCATTTGATTATTTAAAAATATAAATCCTTTTTTGACTAAAGTGAAATCGGGGCGTTACAGAAATGCTGGTATATCTTCATCTTCGTGCACCAGGCTCGAATTTGAGCTCCCATTAACTGTGTGCCATTATTAGACAACAAGATCCTCGGGACCCCAAAATGACACACTATATTCTTCCACAAAAAGCCCATTACCGCTTCTTCCGTGATTTTTGCCAAGGCTTCAGCATCAACCCACTTGTTGAAATAATCAATGGCCACGATCAAGAACTTTTTATGGGCTGGAGCTGTAGGGAAAGGTCCCACCAGATCTATCCCCCACTTAGCGAAGGGGAATGGGGAGCTCATTTTCATGAGCTCCTCTGCAGGTCGGTGCATAAGTGGAGAGTATTTTTAACATTTTCCGCACGCTTTCAAAAAGTTCTTCGCGTCTTGCCTAATTCTTGGCCAGAACTAGCCTGCCCTTGTTATCTTGATAGATAAGACTCTTGACCCCATGTGATTACCACAACACCCTTCATGAACTTCTTTGAGCACGTGGATGCTCTCCTTCGCGCTTAGACATTTCAGGAGAGTTTTTCCAAACCCTCTCCGAAAAAGCTCTCCTTTGATTATGCAAAATCTGGCCGACCTGACTCGTAGCTTGCTCGCTTCTCTTCTATCCTCTGGATGCTCTCCCTTATCCAAGTACACTTCAAGAGGAGAGCTCAAATCCCCCTCACCTTCCTCTAATGCATTAACCTCCTCTTCCATATACTCCTGATGGGCCATCAATAAGGTGATCACTCTTTCTTGACAGTCCGTTGCTGAGCTGGCTACTTTAGCCAGGTAATCAGCTCGGCTGTTTTCTTCTATAAGTATTTAGTGAACATCCAAAGTGTCCAAGGTTTTAGCCAGCTCACGAAATCGAGCCAAGTATTTTTGCATTTGCCCTTCTCTCGTCTCGAATTCTCCTCTTATCTGCTTACACACGAGCTACGAATCTACATTTGCACGTATCCGTTCTGCTCCTAACTCCTTTGCCATCTGGACTCCTCTCAACAATGCTTCATATTCCGCTCCATTATTGGATAAAGTATAGTTCATCCGTACTGAATACTCAGTGGTCACCCCCTCCGGGTCTACCAATACTATTCCTGCGCCACACCCCAGGATTCCAACTGAACCATTTGTGTAGATTGTCCACTCTTTATTTTCCTCGGTAGAGCTGGCCATTTCTTGCATAAAATCAGCTAATGCCTGAGCCTTAATCGCCAACCTTCCTTAAAAATGTATGTCAAACTTGCTCAATTCAATTATCCACTTGACTAACCTCCCCGAAATCTCTGGCTTGCTCATTATGGACTTTAGAGGTAAATTAGTGCGAACTATGATCTTGTGGGAGAGGAAGTGATTCAAGATTTTGTGTACCTACTTTATAAATATTTGTCAAATTTTTAAAAGCTCGCTCGCAAGAGTACGAGATCGCGTGTAGGTTGATAAGCTGACTCAAGTCGTCTCTCAATGAAAACTAGATTCGGAAGTTCCTTTTGTGTTTGTTTTACACGAATAAGAAAATAAAAATAAAACTTTAATTTAAATACATAAAATCAATTTGTAGATTTAAACGAAGAGCAATAAAATCAAAGGTTTTTGAAAAGATTTAAGAAACTAGGGTTCTAGAGCTTCGATTCGTCTCCACGATCTCTTGGGAAAACCCAATTGATGGTTCACAACGAATCTAGGCTCTAGACCCATAAGATCTAGCCAAAAATCATCATCAATCTTAACATCATAAACCCATACCAATGATCAACACAATCAAGATCCATACAATTCATCATACCTGGGGGTTTGTTTGAAGATCAATTATACTAAATTAAAATATCAAAGCAAGAGTTTAAAACGCAATAACATTAAATTAAAAATAATTATCTTAAATCGAATTTACCAACAAGAATTTAAAATGTAACGATTAACTAATAGGAATTAAAAAACTTAATATATAGATTCATGAACTAAAGGTTTTCGAAAACTAAGAGTAATAAGAATTTACCCAACGCATATGAAATCAAATAGCATGAACGAATTCAAATACGTAAACGAAATCAAATAGCATAAACGAAATCAATAACGTAAACAAAATCTAAATAGCATGAACTGAACTTAAATAGCATAAAAATATAAACGAAATCTAATCTCAAATAACCAAGCATGAATCAAGAAACTAAATTAAGCAAGGGAAAATTGAAAACTTACTTCACTCGTAGGCCCACCCTCGACTATCTTCAGGCCAAAACACTTCAAAATACCTAAAATAAATATAAAATTAATTAATTATAATTAAAATAAGATAAAATAAGTTGGAGATAAGAAAATACGAAAATGTGCTCAATCTATCCAACTTTCACCGAAATCAGCAATAAAAATGAACTAAAATACTAACTAAAATTAAGACAAATTCATTTTAATCAGGAAGTAAGGTCGGAGTTTTCGGGCAGTTCCGATCAGGGCTACCATGTCCCTTTCCACCTATACATATTAGAGTTCAGCCTCATGCAAGACCTTGCTCCAATAGTACACTGGTTTCTGCGACTTTCCCTCTTCCCGGAGCAAGACCGTGCTTACCACTAATTTCCCCACAGATATATACAAAATCAACGACTCTCCTACAATTGGCTTAGTCAATAAGCACATATCTGCCAAGTGTTCTTTCAGCTTTTGAAATGCCTCTGACATTCCTTAACCCACTGGAATCGGGCCTTCTTTCGTAGTGCTCTGAAGAATAGTAAGCTCTTTTTCGCCGATCTGGAGACAAACTTGCTCAAAGCATTAATTTGCCCAGCCAAACATTGAACTTTGTTGAATTTTTTGGATGTGGCATATCCATGATAGCTCTGACCTTTTCCGGGTTGGCCTCTATCCCTCTTTCCGTAACCATGTACCCTAAGAATTTTCCTGCTCTTACCCCAAACGCACACTTCTTTGGGTTTAACCTCATTTTATACTTTCTCAGGATGTCAAAGGTTTATCTCGAAGTGATTAGACCGTAGATTCTAAGTATGAAACAACATCTCAATTTGAAATCATACTTAGAACTCCAAAAGATTTTAAGAATTTATAAGACTTCTTTACTAATCTAAAACCTCTCGGTCTTGTTGATTAGAGTGCTTCATGTTTGAAAGCCCATTGATGAAACTCATCTCTCAAATTATGATTCATCAAACTATTAGTTATAAAAGTTTTTCAATCAATCACAACTATATAAGCATGAACGGTTATCAATCACTTATGTAAAAATGTAACCTGGATCTAGTTTTTGTTAATTGCAATTCTCTTTAAAGTTTCAAAATATGTTGTCGAATTGTGTTGTAAAAGTAATATATTCTTCCAATTTGGAATTTTCTTTTCGATTTTATATGTTTATTACTCAATTTCATAATTAGGGTTTTTAATTGCATCTTCCTTGCTTTTGCTTTAATTACTTGCGATTTCACTCGATAGTAAGCTAGATCTAGTTAGTCTTGATTCTGGATGAGTTGAGAACTATCAATTGACAAATCAATTGGGTACTTAATCGAGGATTGAGAATGACAACCCCAATTTGAAAGTTAAGTGTTGGATGAATTGTCAATTGGTCATGGACATAAGTCTAGCGCCCTAGAAACTTGATTTTCATTAAATTCCCAAACTTGTCTTATTTTAATTATCATTTAAATTATTTTATTTTAAATTATTTCTTTAAATCTTCATAGTATTTGTAAAAACCAAAAAACCCTCAAACAACTTGATCCTGTGTTTATCTTAGTTTTAATTTCGTAATCGTTCGATCAAAAGACTCCACTTCAATTTTCATTCCTCGAGAGACACGACTCGGGAAGATCTTGTATCACTATAATCGAACCCGTTCTATCACGGGAAAGGTTCTTAACTTACTTTTTAAACTTTTTAAAAGTAGTTTGCAAATCGACTGATCAATATTGTGGCTCCGTTGCCGGGGAATTAAAAAGGTTTAAGGAAGCTTTTAATTTTTTTATGTGATCTTAGCTTAGCTTTAGTATAATTTTCTTTCCATTATTTAATTTTTTTTCTTTTATGCTCATTTATCTTGTTTTCCGTTGATACGTTTAAACTCGTTTGTTGAGTGATATGATTACAAGTTTCATCGACAACCTCGTCCGCATCTATTGAGGTTCAAGATTTGACAGGCTGAAGATGGAAAACTATGAAGCTCGTTCGCCTTATAGGGATTCGTATGATACACCCCCAATTACCATGCTCCTTCGACATATGCCGATCCTTATGCTCCTGATAGGGATCCCTGATCTCTCCACATGTTACCCCTTCTTCTTATCCAAGCTACAATTCGTATGCTCCACCCATTTCTAATTCCTATTCTCCGAGCTACGAACCTTATGCTCCACCCGCTTCACCTTATTATAATACGAGCTATGATAGTTATACTCCTTCCACTTCGCATGCTCCAAATTACAAGCTTCAAGCCTCGCCTCCCAAAAATCACGATTCGGAATATAATGCTTCATTTGCTCCCAATGCATCACATTCTCATAATCCAAGCTATTATTATTATCCCCCGTTCCCTTCGTGCTATCGTAGTACACATTATGAGGCTCTCAAGTCCTATAATTTAGGTAATGACCATCATGCTCCACATGCCCCATTTTCTTATATCCCGAGCTATGATCATTATTATTTCGTGTAACCTTTGGACGATTACATTCAAGAGGCTAGTAATGAGGAGGTGAGAGTTGAGGTAGAGAATTTAGATGTGTGCATTGTCCCTCTTATTTTCGTGGATGATGTTATGATGAAAGTGTAGGGGTGATGCTAATGGAGGTTCTAGTGGTGAGTGATGATTTGAGCTTGCTGGCTCTCATCGAGGATGAGAGTGAGTTGGTGGGTCCCGCGGGTTTAGAAGAGCATACTTATACCCCTTTACCATTTGAGAAGGCTATATTAGTAGATAAATTCAAGGAGGTGTTGCCTATGGAAATTTCGGTGGCCATTTATGACTTGAGTCTTATTGCCTTATGTGAGAATGATAAAAAATTGGGAGGAGAACTTAGAGGAGAATGAGATTATTAAGCCTATTTTACCACTATCCGATACCTTATTGAATCTTTAGAATGAAGTTGTGAAAGAGCTTGTTGAGATTAATCCTGGTCCCCCTCTCTTGTGCCCGAATAAGTCTTTATGTGATTTTGAGAGTGAAGGGATGGCTATCTGTTAGAAGGGTTTTAGTGGTGTTGAAATATATCAACGGGTTCATGGCTTGGCATTATCGAAATTCAATTCGATTGAGGGTTTCAATGTGTTTCAAGCTTGGAAAAGTGAAGGAAAATGAAAATAAAGCAATTAAACTAGCTAAACTATCCTAGGAATTGAAATTTCAAGTTGGTCGGATGCCTCGTCGTATGCCTCAATATGTAAATACAAGCAAATAATGAAAATAAGCAAGAAAATGCAATGTTTCACCAAGTACAAGCATGCAAGTGATTTGCGTATTTTTGTACGTATTTTTGTTACCGTTTTGTGTCGCGCTTGCATGTATTTTGTTTCGTTTGCTTTTATGTGTATTAGGAGTCGTTTTGGCCGATTTTATTAGTTTTAGGTTTTTGTAACTCTTTTGCGGTTTTTCGTTGAATTTTTGTTTATTTCTACTCGTTTTTATTTCTTTGGCCGTAGGATGACCAAAGCAGCCCCGTGCACGCTCAAGACATTTCGTTCGACTCGGATTAGAACAAGCAAGCAAGGGAACACAGCGCAAATGAGGAGTGACAGCCGGCGAACATTAGAGCGGAAATGAGAAAAAAATGAGCCGGAACTACCTGTCAATCGATCGACTGACAGGACAGTCGATCGACTGGACTGCTGTCGATCGACTGACTCCCAGTCGATCGACTGAACCCCGTGGAAATCGACTGATCGGCAGTGTGTTTTGTGATTTTTGGGCATTTCAGTCGATCGACTGACACGCAAATTTTTTTATCCATTTTGACATTTTTGCCCCTGCTTTTGTGTATAAATAGCTAGCACTCTCCCCCAATAACCTTATCCTTCCTTGGCTGATTTTGAACCCCATTCAGTCTCTTCCAAGCTCATCTAGATATAATCCTTAGTTAGCTCCTTTAATTTAGCTTAGTTAATTATCTAGTTAGTAGTTGTTTATAAGTGTTGGAGAAGGTGACATCTCTCTCATTTGTGTATTTTATTTTGTGAAGTTGCTCTTGGTGTTTTGAAGATTGTACTCTACATTTGAAGCTTTTGGTTAGAATACAATTTGGTAGTAATGTTTCCCCTTCTTATTGTTGTTGTTATTGGTTGTTATTATTTTTGTGTTGTGGTAGTTAATTTTTGGTTCTTGTTGTGTTCCTCTTAGCATTTTCAAGTTCTCTTCCAATTTCCAAATTACTTTCCTTCTTGCTTAAAACTCCATTGAAGCTTGCATGTTGAAGCTTTTTACTCTTTTTGTTCAAACAAACATTGGAGTCTTGAAAGTTATTAGTAGCTTCCCCTTTTAAAACATTTGACTTTTACCTATTAAATGCTTTTGACTTCTTTTGAATTTAAGTTTGACTTTCCCTCCTTTTTAGCTTTTAAATTTACAAGCTTTCTTAGTTAATAGTTTTAATTTAATTAAGTTGTTAATTAGGCTTAATTTGTGTCATTAAGTCTAGTTTTTCTCAAGCAAGTTTTAAATTCCTTTCTCCTTGCGTCAATGTTTTTCAAACTCTCTTTTCAATTCAAATTTAGTGATTACAACACAAAAACCAAACCAATGATTAATGCTTTCTTAGATTAGATTAGTTTAAGTAAGAATAACAAGAGATTTATCAAAAACACTTAACGCCACTTTCATCTATCCTCGAGAGACACGACTCAAGAAGATTTACCGCTTTACAATCGACTCCGCACTATTGTGGAGAAGATTTCTTAGAGTGCTAAGAATTCTTCGATCAAATTTTGGCGCCGTTGCTGGGGATTAGATTAAGGCTAATGGTGTTCTTAATTACTCTTCCTTTTGTCTTAATTAGTAGATTAGACTAGATTCGTATTTCACACTCGATACCGTAATCCCTTTGTTGAGTGTTGTGTGTGCAAGGTAGGCGATCGCTCAGACGAGAATTGACTCTGTATTTGACCAATCCCGAGAGGGTGAGACGAGCCTCAAGGAATCAAGACACGTTCGACCCATCCTTGCCTACGGTGATAGAGGAGCGAACGATGACCAATTCGTTTGAGAACCCGACGCTGCCCACACTCGCTCAAGACAACCAAGGGATGCCTCCGCCTCAAATAGCGACCGGGCCGACTTCATCACTTCATGGCCCGTCTCATCAAGGTCCACAACCCTCTTACGGGTTGCCGCTTGTTCAAGGGGGGAACGGCTTTCCAAATCAAGACCCTCAAAGCTCCAATGCCCTATTTCAAGGCCCGTTTTCCACACCTCATGCTCGTGTGCCGACACCCAAGCCCCAACATCAAGTTTCGCCGCACTCGGACCCGTCAACACATGGAACACAATTCCAAGGTCCGGTTGTCGATGGTCTGTCGTACCCGTTTTAATCGCACTTCCAAGTTCCGAGGCCACAATTCCAAGGGCCGCACTTTGCCGGCCCCCATTTACACGCACCTTGCATGCCATATCCGCTTGGGCCCGCGCATCGATTTTGAGATCCACATCCACAAGACTTTCCGAGGATGCCCGCCGTCAATGAAAATCCTTACGCCACACAAGATGTAGGTGGCCACCCGTTTGCCACCCCCGATGGAGGCCCGACAGATAGTATAAAGGAAGTATCATGGCCATATATGGGCGATTTCTCCTTAAGCACTCGGTTATGCCCCGAAGCCCTCGAGTATGACTTACGGCCGATTGATCTCAACCGACTTCCGAATTTTCACGGCCTACCACAAGAGGATGCTCTTCAATTCCTACTCATTTTTTCCTACACGGTGTCAAGCTTTCCGCGTCAAGGGATTCACATTGATCAAATTAAAATAAGGTGTTTCCCGTACACAATGAAGGGTAAAGCCGTTGATTGGCTCATGATGTTGCCGGACAATTCCCTTACCAATTGGGACATGGTGACCGAGAGGTTTATGGAGGAGTACTATTCTCAAGATAAAACGGCCAATTTTCGAGCAAAGATCGCCTCATTCCGTCAAGCGAGCGGCGAGACTTTCTACGAGGCGTGGGAGCGATTTAAGAGTTATCTCACCAAATGCCCCCATCATCGGTTCACCGGGGATTTCTTGAATCAATTCTTTCATAACGGGTAGACATTTGCATCCAAGCGTATGGTGAACAATGCCGCCAGTGGAAATCTAGCCGGACGCTCGACGAGGGAGTTGTACGACATATTCGTGAACATGGCCGCCGCTGACCATCGCATGAGTGTCTTGGAATGGAAGGAGCAAGTGAAGGAGGTTTCGACAAAAGAGGAGCCTGAGTGGGCCCGTAAGATCACCGAACTAGAGAGCCAAGTGGCCTCCCTATCCAACCGTTATCGGGGTCGATGGAGACGTGCCCCACATGTTTTATCTCGGGGCATGGAGCTAGTGCATGCCCGACGGTTTATGGGCCACCGAGTAATTTTGACAAGCAAGCATTCGCGGTTCAAGGTTACCAAGCCTATCGAAACGGAACCCAATATATGCGGAAGGACCATCCTAACTTTAGGTGGGGGGACACGTCCCAAGCTCAAATGCCACCCGGGCCTCCGATGCATCAACCACGGCCTCAAGCCCCGTTCAATGCGCGACCACCACCATTCCCACCTTCTCAAGCTTCATATCCGCCTCCACAAGACAAGTCGACATTGCATCAACCGAACATTGAGTCTATCCTATCTGAATTGACAAAACGGGTAGCAAGTTTGGAAACACAACTTGGGCAAGTGGCGACGGATGTTAATGAACTCAAACGGGCCCATGACAAAGATATGCTACCAAGTCAACCGGCTCAAGCTCAATCCGTGACATTACTTCGAAGCGGAAAGTTGGTGGATAATAAGGTTTCTCTTCCCGAGAATGATTCAACGCCCTCACCCCAATTCCAACAAGATCCGACCATGCAAGGCTCGAACGAGCCCATATCCGATCCTAGCTCACCCTTTTCTTCTTCAATCGGAGAGGCGATGGAGACCAAGACTACCGGAGGACTCCACAAATCCGCGACACCGTACCGACCTCCGATTCCATACCCGAGTCGTATTCGACCGACAAAACAAGACGACTAATTTCTCGAGTTGTGCAAGATGCTATCGAAGGTTAAAATTAACCTCCCTTTGCTCGACATAATCTGGAATGTGCCCGCGTACGCCAAGTTCACGTACGCCAAGTTCTTCAAAGAATTGACGTCCAAAAAGCAAAGGTTCAAGGATAACGAGAAAGTGTGTATATCGAACGCGGCAAGTATCATCTATAGCAACCCTCTCCTGCCAAAAGAGAGTGATCCAGGAAGCTTTTGCATCAAGATTACCCTTGGGAATGGAAAGGAAATACGAGGGATGTTGGACCTCGGCGCGGGAATCAATTTGATGCCCTACTCCATCTTTAAACAATTGGAGTTGGGCGATCTCAATGAGACGAGAATGTGCTTGCAATTGGCCGATCGATCGATCCAATATCCGAAGGGCGTACTAGAAGACGTGTTGGTACAAGTGGGAAAACTCAAAGTGCCCGTGGATTTTGTCATTTTGGATGTCGGGGAGGTGAGCAATGAAGGACGAGATCACACAATCTTACTAGGGCGACCGTTCATGGAGACTACAAACACCTTGATCGATGTTAAGAATGGAAAGTTATTGTTCTCAGTTTTGGGGGACACGGTTAATTTTTCGATCCATGATTTGGGAGTTGTTCCCCCTTCATCTTTTCAAGCCGATTGCTCGATGATTGATCAGATAGATGAGTTGGTTGAGGAAGCCTTCGTGGGACTTGTGGATGAGGTCGTCGAGGATGACGAGTGGCAAGAGCTTCAATCGGAGGGGGTGATGGAGATATTGGAGATCACGAGTGCGGAACCAACCATTACACCAAAACTGGAACTCAAGACCCTTTCGAGCCATCTTAAGTACGTGTATTTGAAAGAGGGAGGATCAAAGCCCGTGATTATCTTTGCCGAGCTTTCCGAGCGTGAAGAGGCGAAATTGGTGGAAGTATTGAAAAAGAATAAGAAGGCGATAGGGTGGAGCCTTGGCGATATTAAGGGGATAAGCCCCTCCACGTGTATGCATCGTATTGTCCTTGAAGACGGGGCAAAACCAACAAGAGAGTGCCAACGTCGGTTGAACCTGAATTTGATGGAGGTGGTGAAAGGCGAGATCCTAAAGCTCATAGCCAAGGGTCTAATTTTTCCAATTGGAGATAGTGAGTGGGTGATCCCGGTGCACATGGTACCGAATAAGAGTGGAATTACCTTAATTGAGAACGACCGTGGTGAGCTCATGCCGACTCGTGCAATTACCGGATGGCGAATGTGCATAGATTTCCGAAAACTTAACGCCGCCACCAAGAAGGATCACTTCCCGCTACCGTTCATTGACCAAATGTTGGACAAACTCGCGGGGCACCACTCATATTGCTTCCTCGATGGGTTATCTGGATATTATCAAATTGCCATCTCGTCGGAGGACCAATCCAAAACGACGTTTACGTGCCCTTTTGGCACATACGCTTTCCGAAGAATGCCCTTTGGGTTATGAAACGCACCCGCCACCTTCCAACGGTGTATGCTATCTATATTCTCCGATATGATCGACAAGTATATGGAGGTTTTTATGGATGATTTTTCCACCTAAGGCTCCTCGTTCGATGAATGTCTTGATCGCTTGGCGAGTGTTTTGGAGAGGTGTGTCGAAAGTAACCTCACCTTGAGTTGGGAGAAGAGCCACTTCATGGTGAGAAGTGGGATAGTTCTGGGGCATGTGGTGTCGTCTAAGGGAATCGAAGTTGACAAGGCTAAGGTCGACGTGATCGAGAAACTCCCACCTCCAATCAACGTGAAGGGAGTTCATAGTTTTCTTGGCCATGCGGGGTTCTATAGATGGTTCATCAAGGATTTCTCAAAGCTTAGCCGTCCCTTGTGTCATTTGCTTAGTACCGATGTCCCATTTGTGTTTGACGATGCTTGTCGCTTGGCGTTCAATTCATTGAAGGAAAGTTTGACCTCGGATCCCGTGGTGGTGGCCCCGGATTGGTCTCTCCCGTTCAAAATCATGTGCGACGCATCGAACGAAGCGGTGGGAGCCGTCTTGGGGCAAAGAGTGGACAAGCTTCTTCGAGTCATCTATTACGCAAGTCTCAAGCTCAACGACGCCCAAAAGAACTACACAACTACCAAAAAAGATCTCCTCGCCGTAATTTTCTCGCTTGAAAAGTTTCGATCCTACGTCATTGGTTCAAGGTTTATTATACATAGTGACCATGCGGCATTGCGATATCTCTTCAACAAGCCTCACGCGAAGCCGAGGCTAATCCGATGGATACTCTTGCTTCAAGAGTTCAATGTGGAGATCAAGGATTGGAAGGGGTGCGAAAACATTGTCGTCGACCACCTCTCTCGTTTAGATGTCCGATTCGGAGAGAGAGAGCTCATTGGAGAAAACCTTGCGCACGAGAATTTATTCGTTGTATCCGCCGCGCCGTGGTATGCCGACATTGCCAACTATCTTGCTAGCGAAGCACTCCGCCCGGACCTATCTCATCATGAGAAAAGGAGGTTTCTCTCCACGTGCTGAGGGTATTATTGGGATTACCCTCACATGTACAATATTGGAAAGGATGGTATGTTGAGGTGGTGTATTCCGGACGAGGAAAAAGGGGAGATTTTGACGAAGTGCCACAATCACCTAGTCGGGGGACATTTCGGCGGGCAAAAGACCGCTTACAAGGTTCTTCAATCGGGTTTCTATTGGCCTAGCCTTTTCAAGGATGACCACGACCATTGCCAAAAGTGTGATCGATGCCAAAGGACTGGAAGTATAGGAAAAAAGAACGAGATGCCTATGACGTATAATTTGTCCGTGGAGATATTCGACGTGTGAGGGATCGACTTCATGGGCCCCTTTCCGAAGTCTCATGATTTCGAATACATTTTGGTTGGAGTTGGTTACGTTTCTAAATAGATCGAGGCAATCCCGACGAGGAGGAATGATGGTGACATTGTGGTGAAGTTTGTGCGGAGCAATATTTTTAGTCGATTCGAAGTTCCGAGTGTGATTATTAGTGACGACGGCAAACACTTCAATAACAAGTTACTTGAAAAGGTGTTGAAGTACTATTGGGTTGTTCACAAGGTATCCACGCCATACCATCCTCAAACAGCGGGTCAAGTCGAGATGAGCAACCATCAAATCAAGAACATTCTCGAGAAGACCGTGCAACCAAACCAGAAAGATTGGTCAACAAAGCTCGTGGATGCCTTGTGGGCCATCCGCACGGCTCACAAGATGGTTCTTGGAATGAGCCCGTATCGCCTTGTATACGAGAAAGCGTGCCATCTACCGGTCGAAATGGAGCATAGAGCTTGGTGGGCCATCCAGGCATGCAACTACGACTTGAAACGAGCCGGCGAGGAGCGGAGGCTCCAAATCGAGGAGCTTGGCGAGCTAAGAAATGAGGCGTTCGAGAGTGCTCGAATTTACAAAAAGAAGATGAAGCTCCTCCACGACAAGAAGCTTGTGTGCAAGGAGTTGGAGGAAGGGATGCAAGTGCTCCTTTACAATACCCGACTCGTGTTGTTTCCCAGGAAACTCATGTCTAAATGGAGCGGACTGTACACGATCGAGAAGATATCCCCATTCGGATCCGTAACGTTGATCGACCCCAAGACGAATGAGCATTTCCAAGTGAATGGTGAACGATACTTGACATTCTTAATTTTGAATTGGTTGGGTTTTGGGTAGGATCTTGTTCCAATTTTCTCAAAATTTCCTCAATTGAAAACCCTGCGCACCAAGTGCTCGATGAAATGCCAATAAGCACTCTTAGCTAAAACTCTTTCATTTTCCCATCTTGTCAATTCCTTCCAATTCCTTAGTCAAAATTTTCGTATTCCCCTCATGATTCACTTCGTATAATCCTTATGGCTAATCTTTCCGACGATGAGATTTATGAGGCCAATATCCCCAATCTCGCCCACGTCTATGGTGCTCCGTTCCCAATTCATTCCGAGGCCGAAAGGGAAATGTATCAAAGCCTCGCCCAACGGTAATACGCCCGCCCGCATTTTTTTTTTTGATATTGAACGCCTACAAGGGTGGGTAGATAATGGGGACTACGAGCATTTTGGGGAACGGACGCTCCGTTTCATCGATGCCTTGAAACGGGCGCCAATTCGCATCCCTCCGTGCACCGGCGTACCCAGAGCTAATGCTCGAATTCTTCTCGACCTACCAGTATCACGGGAGCGGGGAGTTCACCGTTCGTTTTCGAGGAGTCGAGTGCCAGATCACTCGAGACATGCTTCACACGGTGCTCGGGTTGGATTGTCAAATATTGTGGGAAGAGCGACGAGGAGGGTTTGCGCTGCATCAATTTTGGGCAACTATCATGGGCGGACGTGGAACTCCGCATTTCTAGGCTACAGCGATCACCGACTTGGTATTGCTCGGGATCTACAAGTTCTTCGCCCACGTCCTGATGGGCAAGCACGAGAGCACCAACCTCACTCAGGATGAGGTTTACATGTTTTGGTGCCTTCACACCGGCCATCGATTCGCAGCCTATCCTTTTCTCCGAGTCGGGATTCTTGGGATTCGGAGGACGAGGGCTTGGGAGTGTCGCTCGGGTTGGGATGGGACCCTTGATTACGTTGCTCGCCCGACACTTTGGTATCGACCCCGAGGCGGCAAATCTTGAGAGGATCGAGCCGGTGGAGCTTGTGTTGAAAACGCCCAAGGTCCCGAGAGACCCGCGACGCCGCCGAGTCCACGAGCAGACGCAAGAGGTGAACGAAGAAGAGGTCGAGTTAGAGAGACGGAACGAGGAGGGTGTCGAGCCCGAGGAAGCCCCCGAACACCGGTTTGGGGCAACATTTCGATGCAAGCACAAGCCACGTGGCAATCCCGCATGGCGAGGGAGGCCCGAGCACCGGGCCGGGTCCCGATATGGGTTGGCCCGAGTTCCAACGCCAAGTGTTCGCCCAATTCGACCGGCTCGACACCGGCATGGAGGAGTTGAGGGTCGGGTAAGTGGGAAACGAACGAGCACACTGCGCCCTCCATAACCGCCTCTTGTTGATCAAGAGCCGATTGCCTCGAAACGAGGAGAACGATGGATAAGGAGATAGAAATGAGGAAGACGAGGAGGAAGAAGAGGACGAGAACGAAAACCTCCAACCCCGGCGTAGGAGACGTCATTGATCTCCGATTATCCTTTTTTTTATTGTTTCGTTTTGATTCGATTATATTCTTTTATTTCTTATCTAACTCTTGAAAAATCCAAAACAAATTAAAAAAACATATTTTCATTGTTTTGTATACAAATATATATATATATATATATATATATATATATATATATAAATAATATATATATATATATATATATAATTAATAGAAATTTCAAAAAACCCAAAAAGATTTTCATTTTTTTTGTATATCACGTGCCACCCCCCATTTGTTTATTTCTTGTAGATAGCTTGCCTCGACTCACGGAGAGGTCTTATGCACAACGCGTCAACACAAGCTCGGAAATAGGGGCGTTCTCTTTTCCTTACACTTTTTACCGCTTTACTTCGCTTAATATGCAATGAGGTCATTTCTAGGTTTTAAGTGTGGGGTGATTAGGGTTCGTCTAAGGATTTTAATTTCTTGCATGCTTGCTTGTGATGATTTGAGTAGCGTGTGTGCTATGTTTTCTTGGAACCTTGGCGATGTGACGCGGTTTTGATTATTTGGTTAAGAAATTTAGATTGTCGATCGGATTTAGTGTACTTAGGGAATTTGACTTGTTGGGAACTTTGTTCGATTTTAGCTTCGTGCTATCCTTGTGCTCAATTTTGAACTAGTGTCTCAACTAGCCTTGTTATCGAATACTCTCTATAGGATTTTACTTTGTATTTTGGAGTCGTCAATTGCTCCATGTGCTCGATCGGAAATAAATGTAAGTTGCTAGTAGCAACGAATGATCAGAGTCGTTGAATGCCCGTTGTATTGTATATATTTTTAAGTACCTCACATTCATGGTACCAAAAAAATAAATAAATAAATAAATAAAAATGATGATGTTGAATAAACAAGGATACGATATAAATCCTTGAGTTTATTACGTAATAAATGTGCATCCCTTGCACATTTCTTTTTTTTCTCTTTAGATTTTGTTTGTTAAAGAGAGTTGTAGATAATCAAGGCTAGTAAGGAGCCGATTAACGATTCGAGCGTGGATAGACCCTAGTCGGGGCAAGGACGAGGGGACCGGCTTGGAGGGTTACCTAGTACTTTTAGGTTTCGGGAGTCGATCTAAACTTTCTTAGTCAACGCATCGTTGTCGCCCTTTTAGCCAAGCTAACAAACATTGTAGTATATGACGTCTCGAATTAAGGTTGGTGCTTTAGTTTATTGTCCGGGGGTGGTTTTGTAATTCTATATTAAGTTTTGCTTGAGGACAAGCAATCATTTCTAAGTGTGGGGTGGTTGATTTGCATGTTTTTGTACGTATTTTTGTTACTGTTTTGTGTCGCGCTTGCATGTGTTTTGTTTGCTTTTATGTGTATTAGGAGTCGTTTTGGCCGATCTTATTAGTTTTAGGTTTTTGTAACTCTTGTGCGGTTTTTTGTTAGATTTTTGTTTATTTCTACTCGTTTTTATTTCTTTGGCCGTAGGATGACCAAAGCGGCTCCGTGCACGCTCAAGACATTCCGTTCGACTCGGATTAGAACAAGCAACCAAGGGAACACAGTGTAAATGAGGAGCGACAGCAGGCGAACATTAGAGCGGAAATGAGAAAAAATGAGCCGGAACTGCCTGTCAATCGATCGACTGACAGGACAGTCGATCGACTGGACTGCTGTCGATCGACTGACTTCCAGTGGATCGACTGAACCCCGTGGAAATCGACTGATCGGCAGTGTGTTTTGTGATTTTTGGGCATTTCAGTCGATCGACAGCTTTCAGTCGATCGACTGATAATCGATCGACTGGTCCGCAGTCGATCGATTGACACGCTGAATTTTTTATCCATTTTGACATTTTTGCCCCTGATTTTTTGTATAAATAGCTAGCACTCTCCCCCACCAACCTTATCCTTCCTTGGCTGATTCTGAACCCCATTCAATCTCTTCCAAGCTCATTTTCACTATTCCATTGCAAACCCTAGATATAATCCTTAGTTAGCTCCTTTAATTTAGCTTAGTTAATTAGCTAGTTAGTAGTTGTTCATAAGTGTTGGAGAAGGTGACATCTCTCTCATTTATGGATTTTATTTTATGAAGTTGCTCTTGGTGTTTTGAAGATTGTACTCTACATTTGAAGCTTTTGGTTGAAATACAATTTGGTAGTAATGTTTCCCCTTCTTATTGTTGTTGTTATTGGTTGTTATTATTGTTGTGTGTTGATAGTTAATTTGTAGTTCTTGTTGTGTTCCTCTTAGCATTTTCAAGTTCTCTTCCAATTTCCAAATTACTTTCCTTCTTGCTTAAAACTCCATTGAAGCTTGCATGTTGAAACTTTTTACTCTTTTTGTTCAAACAAACATTGGAGTCTTGAAAGTTATTAGTAGCTTCCCCTTTTAAAACATTTGACTTTTACCTATTAAATGCTTTTGACTTCCTTTGAATTTAAGTTTGACTTTCCCTCCTTTTTAGCTTTTAAATTTACAAGCTTTCTTAGTTAATAATTTTAATTTAATTAAGTTGTTAATTAGGTTTAATTTGTGTCATTAAGTCTAGTTATTTTCAAGCAAGTTTTAAATTCCTTTCTCCTTGCGTCAATGTTTTTCAAACTCTCTTTTCAATTCAAGTTTAGTGATTACAACGCAAAAACCAAACCAATGATTAATGCTTTCTTAGATTAGATTAGTTTAACTAAGAATAACAAGAGATTAATCAAAAACACTTAACGCCGATTACATCCATCCTCGAGAGACACGACTCGGGAAAACTTACCGCTCTACAATCAACTCCGTACTACTGCGGAGAAGATTTCTTAGAGTGCTAAGAATTCTTCGATCAGCAAGCACAAGGTACAACTATGCATAAAATCCTAAATAATGCAAATTAGCAGAAATCGAAAGCATGAATAGAAAGAGCAATGGAAACTGACATGAAAGTTTAAAACTTTAAGGAAAATAACAAGCAACAAAGAGTAGATCTAAGATTCAACCTAAAACTATGCATGAAAATAAAATTACAAATAAAGCATAGGAAAAACTCAAAATAAGGACGATATAAGACTCGATCTATGATCTAGATGTGTCACTCGTCTAGATTCAATAGAAAATTCTTAAGATCTAACATGAATTCAAGGTGCTAAGAAAAAAAAAGCATAAAAATGAAGAAAATGCATGAAACATATGAAATCACGTGAAATTAAACGATGTAGGCCTCAATCAATGATCTAGATGTGTCACTCAACTAGATTCCATATATGATTCATAAGACCAAGCACAAATTCTAGTACCTAAGGCAAAAAGCATAAAACAAATGAAGAACAAAACATGAAATTGAAAGAAAGCTTACTAGAATTAAAGAGAGAATCCAAAAGCTTGATTGAAATTGTAAGGAATGAAAAATCTAAGGGAATACTTGAATCCTTCTTGAGCTTACAAACCTAAGGCAAAAAGCTTGAAAATAAATCTAGAGAGAGAAAATAATCCCAAACCCAAGCTTGGGTTGGGAGGAGGTGTTTTAAAAAAATAAGAATTGTAGTCTATTTATACTAGGTGTAATTGGGTTTAAATGCGCCAAAATAGCCCTTAAGGCTTGAAAATCCCGATTTTGACCAAGTTTGACCCGGGGGCACCTTCCTAAACCCATGGCTAGTCGCTTGGCACAATTTGGCTCGAGGTGGCTCGACCATGGCTCGCATTTGGCCGAGGTGGCTCGACCATGGCCGAGCCCGGGTGCGCATGGGCGCTGGGGGTCGGCAGCTTGCGGGCGGGTGTGGGCCTGGTCGTGGCGAGTGCTGGCATGAGTCCTGGCAATCGCCGGGCGCTGTTGGCGTGAGGTTGGGCGCAGGATTTGGCGAGCGCCAGCAAGTAGGCGCGCGGTCTCGGCAGGCGCTGTCGGCAAGCATGCGGGCGCTGGGTGTGGGTGTGCCTGGCACCTGCGCGCGCGGGGCTAGCAGGAGCTGCCGGGCGCTTCTCGGACACTGGGTAACCAAGTGTCGGTAGCGCACCCAGTGTGGCAGTTTGGCGTGAATTCTGGCGTGAATCTTGGCAAACGCCGAGGTCTGGTGCCTACTTTGGCAAGTTGTGGCGCGGGTTGGCTAGTATTCCAGAATGTTTGGGAATTTTTGAGCCTCTTTTGGCTTGGAGTTTGACTTGCCTTAGCTAGTACTTTTAGCCTTCAATGCCTTTACTTATAAAAATAGAAATTTTAAACATAAAAATCTAAAATTACACCAAACCTCCAATTAATTGAAACCATTCAACCCAATTAAACGTAAAATTAACAAGAAACACGAAAGTCAACAAAACGAGAAAACAAATGAAAAAGCTAACGAAACTTGATAAAGAACTACTAAAATCATCATAAAATCCTAATTAAGAATACGAGAAAAACACCACAATTACATGCAAAATAACTACCCCACACTTATCGGTTTATTCGTCCTCGAACAACGAAAAGAATCGAGAGTGTACACGCAATGAACATTGTGTAAAAAGAAAAATCCTTGTGCTTATCCTTATTAATATGATGGAAGTATCAACATAGACTCGCTATCGTCAAGCATTGCTCGTATTACTCTTTCTCAAATGCAAGCCAAATTGATGACTTCCTCACAAATGGAATTTTGAGGGTGTTCGCTCAATTCGCTCAAGTGTTTAGTATATAGGACGTGTTTACGCTCAAGTCGGTCAATACATGAACCTTATCAAGATTTCACAAATCGGACACTCTAAATTGCTCATAGTACATGACCAAACAAGAATCGAAAGAGGTCTTTTTATGGGTTGTAATGTTGGCTCTTTGGTAAGGTATGGGATATTTGGATATGGTGGCTAACACACGATCAAACGTGATCAATAACACACAAAATCCTAATTTCTAAGACCAAAAGCTTATAATCGCTTCACATTTCCCAATTGATCACACTTTAATTTGAAACCCTTTCGTATACTCACATGCTTTTTCGACTTTATTTCAAAACACTTAGAAGCTTTTTGAATTTGCTTCTTTTTACTAAACTTAGCCTTTTTGAATTAGGTTTTTCACTTGAACGCACACTTTATCACTTTTCGTGATTTGTGTTGGAGTATTATTCTTCTTCTCCCTTTTTTTTTCTTTTATTTTTGTACAAGCAACTCAAAACCCGATACCCACGATCAATTTTCCTCACATTTCTTGTCAATTAATCATACAATCTTACCTCACAATTTATGAAGATATAAGAGCTAAAATCGAGCTCGGCTAACAAGAAACGGGACATAGGCTCAAGGGGGTTCGTTTGGGATTTTTAAAGTAGCCTAAATATATGGATATGGCCGGAACAAGGGTGATATATGTTCCTCGAGGTCATTTTCGAATTCAATCATGTACGAGCAAAATCAAACCTCCTCAATTAAATTTCCATAAAAATGAAAGCAAGCCGATAAATCACACAAGGATACTCAGAATTTGGGTGCAAAATCCAAAGAGCTTTTAGAGCGTTGCAATCTTTTTCAGGAGAAAATGCTAATTATATATATATATAAGCGGGTTTTGGACGATGCACAAAAATTCAACCCCTCACACAAGAGGCCATAAACATGTAAAAACCCTACAAGTAAACTATTCAAACTTCCAAGCAAGTGGAGTTGTTCAACAATGTAATAACGACTCAAAAGAAACAAAAATCGACTCAACCATATAAATGCTCAAATAGTAAGCGTCACTTCGCCAAGACTCGAGTTAAGAACAACCAAACATGCTTTGTAATATCCGGACCCTAACCACCTACCCACACTTAAACCATGCATTACCCACATTTTAATGAAAACCAAGTAAAAGGAGGGGGAATAAAAACTTCCTTAACCGAGCGAGTTTGGGTCGAGCTCGGTGGGGTCCACTTAAGTATCAAGTAATACGAACAAAAACCGAGCATGGCTTGTGTATCTCGGTTCCATAAATTCTACCAACCTTATCAATTCGCCCAAGGGTGAAGTCGGAAAACAACACACTAGAAAAGAAGATCACACAAAAATCAAAAACACAAGAAACTATGTACATAAACCCAAAAAAAAATATTTTTTTTTGTTTTTCAATTTTTTAAATGTTTTTGGATTTTTATTTTAAGAAGAAAGAGAATAAGAATAAAAGAAATAAATGAGAAGAACTTGGGTTGCCTCCCAAGAAACGCTTGTTTTACGTCACTAGCTTGACATACTCCCTTTAGGTCAAGGTGGAAAGATCACGGGAGGGTCCACCAAAACAATCTCCTCCTTGTCGGGAGGAATTGTGGTCTTAAAGTGACCCGACACCTTTTCTAAGATCCAATAGAAATATTGGCCAGCTAGTGTGTCTATCGGGTAAGTAGGAGTCGCCTCGGGTAGAATTTCGGGTGGAATTGTGGTTTCAAAGTGACCAGACGACTCATCCCAAAAACAAAAGGAGTAATGACCGGCTATCTTTTCCAACATGTGGTCGAGCAACGGGGGAGGGAAATGATCGCTTTTGATATCCGCATTTAACTTCTTAGAATCGATCAACATCCTCCATCTCGTCGTAGCTCTTGTGGCCAATAACTTTCTCTTTTCATCCTCGATCACCTTCTCATCTTCCACTATCTCATTAGAATTTGGATTCAAATGCCTTTGAAATTCTTGAGGTGATTGGGCATCATCCTCCAAGACGAGTTTATGCAAGTAAGTCCAAGGGCTAGCTTCCTTCATCACTCCGGGTCTCCAACCAATTGCACCCTTATGAATTTTAAGTTCTTCAATCGACCCCTCCTCCTCTTCTCGCTCCGGATTGGCAAAGATGATGATTCACTTACTCTCCTCTTTCTTTAAATAAACACACTTGAGGGGATATGGAGGAGGCTTAAGCTTGGTCTTGTGCCTCCTCTCGACCTCGTTGGAGGCTAGCTTGAAAAAATCACCACTCCCTTCAAGGCACTCTTCAAGCTCTTCAATCTTAGCATCACTAACCTCCACCTCCCCCTCTAAGAAATCGTCAATTTTTTCAATCTTATCATCAATAACCCCTACCTCCCCCTCTAAAAAGTCATCGTTGCCCTCAACGACCCATAAACAAACTTCTTCACATGAGTCTTGGGTACATAGAGGCACAACGGGCTCATCATTAAGAACAAAGGGTTCATCCTCACAACATCCCTCAATATTGACATCACGGACAATATCTTCCTCAATGCTCCAATCATCCAAACAAATTCGTTCGACCATGGCCTTGATGAAGTCCATATACACCCACTCTTCGCAATATTGTTTTGAAGTGAAGGGTAGGGGGTCAAGAGGAGTAAAAATACTCAGAATTGAAACCACGGCCTCCTCCATCGGGGAGACAACCGAATCAACTACCCCACACTTATAAAGGAATGTGACCGGAAGAGTAGGCGGAGGTGGACTTGAGAATTATCATGTAATGGCCCATACATCCGGATCGGGGGATGGAGTAGGAGCAATCATGGGGGTAGCCGGATCAAACGGGCCCTCAGGAGGAGCAACAAGAGGATTAGGAGTCGGCGGCGGAGCAAACAATGGGGGAGAACAATTGGGTCCCACCGGATATCCAAGGCCTCTATACATACCCTCCGAATGAGGAATCGACAAGTTGAACGAGGGAAGGGAAAGGCAAGAGTCGGTAACATGACCACGTGATCCACACCATGCACATCCCACAAACGGTCGGTTAACATCCCTCATAGTGCGGATGGGGGGGCCACTTTCGATATTGGAGCTCGGACCTCCAAACAACGCATAAGCCTCGTGATCTTTAGCGGATAGGGTTATGCACGTCCCGAAATTGAGATTCGAATTAAGAGGACCTCCACCCAGTCCGAGATTCCCAAAGCCACCATTTTATATATTGGGATAGGGAGTGGGAGCACTATAGCCACCATATGGACCGGATGTTGGTGTATGCATATTCGGAAAGTGATTGGAAGCACCATATCCTCCATACAGAGTGGAATTCGGAGTTTGGTTACGAACGATCCCATTTGGATTAATGAAGCCTCCATCATACATGTTCGGAAATTGAGGAGTAGGGGGCTCCGTAACCTCCATACGAACCGTTTGAACCCAAGAAGCTGATCGACCCAACATGGTTTTCACCATGCCCTCCCATGTTGGGTTGACCATAGCCCAATCCACCAATGGCAATGTGGTTTGCACCATGCCCTCCCACATTGCCAAATCCATTATACAACCCATTCCCAACATGGTTTGCACCATCCCTCCCATGTTGGGAATGTATCCACCATAGCTATAAGAACATTGCATGCTAAACAAAAATGTCAAATAACAAAGAAAGCTAAAAACACAATGAAACTAAAAGAAAATCGAAAGCCTTAACCAAGCCGAGTCGCAATGGCGCCATTCGTTAGAAGAGTTTTAGTGGTGTTGAAATATATCAACGGGATCACGGCTTGGTATTATCGGAATTCAATTCGATTGAGGGTTTCAATGTGTTTAAAGCTTGGAAAAGTGAAGGAAAATGAAAATAAAGCAATTAAACTATCTAAACTATCCAAGGAATTGAGATTGCAAGTTGGTCGTATGCCTCGTCGTATGCCTAAATATGTAAATCCAAGCAAGTAATGAAAATAAGCAAGAAAATGCAATGTTTCACCAAGTACAAGCATGCATGCACAAGGTACAACTATGCATAAAATCCTAAATAATACAAATTAGCAGAAATTGAAAGCATGAATGGAAAGAGCAATGGAAATTTACATGAAAATTTAAAACTTTTAAGGAAAATATCAAGCAACAAAGAGTAGATCTAAGACTCAACCTAAAACTATGCATGAAAATAAAATTGCAAATAAAGCATAGGAAAAATTTAAAATCAAGACGATCTAAGACTCGATCTATGATCTAGATGTGTCACTCGTCTTGATTCCATAGCCAATTCTTAAGATCTAACATGAATTCAAGGTGCTAAGACAAAAGGCATAAAAATGAAGAAAATGCATGAAACATATGAAATTACGTGAAATTAAACGATCTAGGCCTCAATCTATGATCTAGATGTGTCACTCAATTAGATCCCATAGATGATTCATAAGATCAAGCACAAATTTTAGTACCTAAGGCAAAAATCATAAAACAAATGAAGAACAAAGCATGAAATTCAAAGAAAGCTTATTAGAATTAAAGAGAGAATCCAAAAGCTTGATTGAAATTGCAAGGAATTAAAAATTCAAGGGAGTACTTGAGTCCTTCTTGAGCTTACAAACCCAAGGCAAAAAGCTTGAAAATAAATCTAGAGAGAGAATAATCCCAAACCCAAGCTTGGGTTGGGAGGAGGTGTTTTACAAAAATGAGAATTGTAGTCTATTTATATTAGGTGTAATTGGGTTTAAATGGGCCAAAATAGCCCTTAAGGCTTGAAAATCCTGATCTTCACCAAGTTTGACCCGGAGGCACCATCCTAGACCCATGGCTAGCCACTTGGCACAATTTGGCTCGAGGTAGCTCGACCGTGGCTCGCATTTGGCCGAGGTAGCTCGGCCATGGCTAAGCCCGAGCGCGCATGGGGGTCGTCAGCTTGCGGGCGGGTGTGGGCCTGGTTGTGGCGAGCGCTGGCGTGAGTCCTGGCAAGCGCCGGGTGCTGTTGGCGTGAGGTTGGGCGCAGGATTTGGCGAGCGCCAGCAGCAGGCGCGCGGTCTCAGCAGGCGCTGACGGCAGCATGCGGGCGCTGGGTGTGGGTGTGGCCTGGCGCCTACGCGCGCGGGGCTGGCGGGAGCTGCCGGGCGCTGCTCGGACACTGGGTAACCCAGTGTCGGCAGCGCACCCAGTGTGGCAGTTTGGCGTGAATCTTGGCAAACACCGAGGTTTGGCGCCTACTTTGGCGAGTTGTGGGTGGGTTGGCTAGTATTACAGAATGTTTGGGCATTTTGGAGCCTCTTTTGGCTTGGAGTTTGGCTTTCCTTGTCTAGTACTTTTAGCCTTCAATGCCTTTACCTATAAAAATAGAGTTTTTAAACATAAAAATCCAAAATTACACCAAACCTCCAATTAATTGAAACCATTTAACCCAATTAAATGTAAAATTAACAAGAAACACCAAAGTCAACAAAACGAGAAAACAAACGAAAAACCTAACGAAACATGATAAAGAACTACTAAAACCATCATAAAATCCTAATTAAGAATACGAGAAAGATACCACAATTACATGCAAAACACTATCATGGAGGTGAAAGAGTTGTCGACCCGTTTTGTCAATCGGAAGCCCTTGTGCATTCTATTATTAAGAGCTTTGGCTCGCCCAGAGGCTTTTTCATATTCTTGATTGGCGTTTTTATCCTTCCAGTGGTGGATCCTTGTGATCTGCTTTTGATTTGGGGGGATTTAGTATCCATGATCGACTACTCTCGTTTTCGGCCTCCAAAGACTGTCGAGGATTATATGTTGGCTCATGGCGTTTCTCTGCCTATCATTCCGACATGTGAGCCTGTAGTTGTGTTAAAATCGATCACTGCATTCGAGCAGTCTAGTGATGACTTCTTTTAAAAAGTAGTGCGCGAATCGACCGATCAGCTACAGCAAAAGAAAATTGAAAACAAAACTAGAAATTGAATAACCTAATCGAATACAGAAATAATCAAAATCAAAATAAAAGAGCTTACACTGCAACTGATTTTCCTCCATTGCAATCAAAGGTGGGGCCATACTGCAATTGCTGGAGAATTTTTGGGATTCGGGGAAGGGAACTGAAAGAGAACGACAAGGGAAAGTTGGAGAATTATCATGCCAATCGACGGAGAATTGACATATAATTTGGGGACGATGGAGAATTTAGGGACGATAGTGGATTGTGATTTGGGACCGGTGGTGAATTTTGATTGGGGAGTAAGCTAAATTCAACTTCAGAATGAATATAAATAATGGATCTGGGAGCACACTGCATGATGGCACCAGAGTGCACATACGAAATTGCCTATAAAGAGAATTGGCTGGATTTTAGTTGACCCATCTGTAGAGAATGTATACCATTATACCGTCAATCGGGAGTATGTCCAGTGGGCCTTCCTGGGTTCGGAGCAAATGTATCAGCTGCTTGTCCATAGGCAGAGGTATACTTCCATCTCGCTCCGGATGCTCAGGCAAAGTGGGCCCAGGAAAAGCCCAGAGTCCCCCTCTATCACGCGGAAAGTTTGAAGTAGCCTCCTGAGCTTACCTCTTTCTACTACTCTCCTGAGCAAGACCGCCTGCATAGGCTCGATACGCCCGAGTTTGCTGCGCACGTTTTTACCGCCTTCACTACTCCCCTGGTTTCCCCAGAGGCATCTCAGCCAAATCCAGATCTGACTCTTGCCCTAACCACATCTACTCCCTCCCCCACCTTTGGTGATTTGGGGGAGCTGCCGGGAGGAGCCTCTCCGGCTGCCCTGGCAGAGGAGGCTGTAGAGCAGCTCGCGCAGGAGCTAGACGCGGGGGTTTAGGCTTAGTTTTGCTTAGACTGCACTTCTCCTGACAGATCTATTGTTTTGCCTGTGTGGGTGATCTGCCTTACTTTCTCATGAACTGGTGTACTGAACAATTTTTGATCAATAGTAATGAATTTTCTTGTCTGGTAGCGACTTTTGGTATTATAGGGTCTCCTTAATTTTCGAAAACCCTAGTATTTTTTATTCCCTGGCACGTGCCTTCTTTCCTTTAAATATGCGTGTGTATGATTTATTTTTCTTCAATTTCTGCAATGGCTTCTTCTTCCTTACTCGAAGAGCTTGACTCTGTGAAAGAACATCTCTCTGTTCATCGAAAATTTCAAGCTTTCCGATAAACTGACTGTGCTCCGGGAGAAAATCAGTTATCTGTATCACCTCTTGGAGAGGAGGAGGCAGAAGAAACGCCACTACAAGCGAGAGTGGGCTGAGCTGCGTCAACTGAATCGTCAATTGCGAGAAGAGAAGACCAACTTGACGGAGTCGGTGAACCGGCTGACTATTGCTGTCGGGGAAGCTCACGCCATATCTGAGCGAGCCGATAAGTACCGCCAGCGCTACCACGAAACTGAGCGTGAGCTGTGGCGTGTCCACCGTGTTCTGGCCTCTGATTGGAGGGCCTCTTCCTCACATGGCTAAATATCTTTGGGATTTTGTTGAATTTTCTGTTCTTTTGTTTTATTTCCTGCATTGTAATCAGTTTTGCCAGCCTTCGTAGAAGGCTTGTGCAATTTCTTTTGTATTTGCCAAAATTTTATGATAAATGCAAGAGTATTTTCTTCGCAAATTTCAATGGGTTCATTTTTATTTTTTCAATCAAATCATGCGAATTAGGGTTTTCAAGCTTAGCCAGTTCGGGCTTTTGAACTTACCTTCAGGTCTGAAGCATTGAGGCACCCGCCTCTGGCAAGACCTGGCTTAAATCGAGTCGAGCAATTTATGAATATCCACTTTAAGCCATTCTTGGCTTGATCTAATAGCCAGGTCAGGCGCTTTTACGAGTATCCGTCCTCAAACTGACAATCAGGTCAGGTCAGGAAAATGGGGCCTCCGCCCTTAGCCAATCCTGGCCTAAACTGACAATCAGGTCAGGAAAATGGGGCATCCGCCCTTAGCCAATCCTGGCTTATGCTGACAATCAGGTCAGGAAAATGGGGCATCCGCCCTTAGCCGATTCTTGATTTTATGAAGACGCATTTAGTTTGGCTAACGAGCATAAACCTGCATTATCATTATATTAATAGACATTAAGAAATCACAATCATACATAAAATTTGGGATGTAAATTTTGGAGGAGAGATAGATCGGGGGAGAGGGGGAGATGAAAGAGATAAGGTTTTTTTATTTTATATTTTAATTAGAAAAATTGATTTTGTGGGTATATTTTAATTAAGAAATAATATGACATACAAGAACGCCTTTTTAAAGGCGTTCTGAATATTACTTTCGAGAACGTCGTTTTTAAAGACGTTTTCGATATTTAACATACGAGAACGTCGTTTTTAACGACGTTCTGGATATCTAACATACGAGAACATTTTTTTAATGACGTTATGGATATCCAGTATACCAGAAACGTCTTTGAAAAAGACGTTCTCGTATGTGACACTTTTATTACAAAAATGCCACCGCCTGACATTTAAGAACGCCACCTCCTGAGGCGTTCTTAAATCCCTGTTCTTGAATCCTGTTTTTGTACTAGTGTGCCCCATTTTCCTGACCTGATTGTCAGCATAAGCCAGGGACTGGCTAAGGGCGGATGCCCCATTTTCCTGACCTGATTGTCAGCATAAGCCAGGATTAGCTAAGGACGGATGTCCCATTTTCCTGACCTGATTGTCAGCATAAGCCAGAATTGGCTAAGGGCGGATGCCCCATTTTCCTGACCTGATTGTCAGCATAAGCCAGGATTGGCTAAGGGCGGATGCCCCATTTTCCTGACCTGATTTTCAGTTTAAGCCAGGATTGGCTAAGGGCGGATGCCCCATTTTCCTGACCTGATTGTCAGTTTAGGCCAGGATTGGCTAAGGGCGGAGGCCCCATTTTCCTGACCTGACCTGATTGTCAGTTTGAGGACGGATACTCGTAAAAGCGCCTGACCTGGCTATTAGATCAAGCCAAGAATGGCTTAAAGTGGATATTCATAAATTGCTCCGACTCGATTTAAGCCAGGTCTTGCCAGAGGCGGGTGCCTCAATGCTTCAGACCTGAAGGTAAGTTCAAAAGCCCGAACTGGCTAAGCTTGAAAACCCTAATTCGCATGATTTGATTGAAAAAATAAAAATGAACCCATTGAAATTTGCGAAGAAAATACTCTTGCATTTATCATAAAATTTTGGCAAATACAAAAGAAATTGCACAAGCCTTCTACGAAGGCTGGCAAAACTGATTACAATGCAGGAAATAAAACAAAGAACAGAAAATTCAACAAAATCCCAAAGATATTTAGCCATGTGAGGAAGAGGCCCTCCAATCAGAGGCCAGAACACGGTGGACACGCCACAGCTCACGCTCAGTTTCGTGGTAGCGCTGGCGGTACTTATCGGCTCGCTCAGATATGGCGTGAGCTTCCCCGACAGCAATAGTCAGCCGGTTCACCGACTCCGTCAAGTTGGTCTTCTCTTCTCGCAATTGACGATTCAGTTGACGCAGCTCAGCCCACTCTCGCTTGTAGTGGCGTTTCTTCTGCCTCCTCCTCTCCAAGAGGTGATACAGATAACTGATTTTCTCCCGGAGCACAGTCAGTTTATCGGAAAGCTTGAAATTTTCGATGAACAGAGAGATGTTCTTTCACAGAGTCAAGCTCTTCGAGTAAGGAAGAAGAAGCCATTGCAGAAATTGAAGAAAAATAAATCATACACACGCATATTTAAAGGAAAGAAGGCACGTGCCAGGGAATAAAAAATACTAGGGTTTTCGAAAATTAAGGAGACCCTATAATACCAAAAAGTCGCTACCAGACAAGAAAATTCATTACTATTGATCAAAAATTGTTCAGTACACCAGTTCATGAGAAAGTAAGGCAGATCACCCACACAGGCAAAACAATAGATCTGTCAGGAGAAGTGCAGTCTAAGCAAAACTAAGCCTAAACCCCCGCGTCTAGCTCCTGCGCGAGCTGCTCTACAGCCTCCTCTGCCAGGGCAGCCGGAGAGGCTCCTCCCGGCAGCTCCCCCAAATCACCAAAGGTGGGGGAGGGAGTAGATGTGGTTAGGCAAGAGTCAGATCTGGATTTGGCTGAGATGCCTCTGGGAAACCAGGGGAGTAGTGAAGGCGGTAAAAACGTGCGCAGCAAACTCGGGCGTATCGAGCCTATGCAGGCGGTCTTGCTCAGGAGAGTAGTAGAAAGAGGTAAGCTCAGGAGGCTACTTCAAACTTTCCGCGTGATAGAGGGGGACTCTGGGCTTTTCCTGGGCCCACTTTGCCTGAGCATCCGGAGCGAGATGGAAGTATACCTCTGCCTATGGACAAGCAGCTGATACATTTGCTCCGAACCCAGGAAGGCCCACTGGACATACTCCCGATTGACGGTATAATGGTATACATTCTCTACAGATGGGTCAACTAAAATCCAGCCAATTCTCTTTATAGGCAATTTCGTATGTGCACTCTGGTGCCATCATGCAGTGTGCTCCCAGATCCATTATTTATATTCATTCTGAAGTTGAATTTAGCTTACTCCCCAATCAAAATTCACCACCGGTCCCAAATCACAATCCACTATCGTCCCTAAATTCTCCATCGTCCCCAAATTATATGTCAATTTCTCCGTCGATTGGCATGATAATTCTCCAACTTTCCCTTGTCGTTCTCTTTCAGTTCCCTTCCCCGAATCCCAAAAATTCTCCAGCAATTGCAGTATGGGCCCCACCTTTTGATTGCAATGGAGGAAAATCAGTTGCAGTGTAAGCTCTTTTATTTTGATTTTGATTATTTCTGTATTCGATTAGGTTATTCAATTTCTAGTTTTGTTTTCAATTTTCTTTTGGCTGTAGCTGATCGGTCGATTCGCGCACTACTTTTTAAAAGAAGTCATCACTAGACTGCTCGAATGCAGTGATCGATTTTAACACAACTACAGGCTCACATGTCGGGAATGATAGGCAGAGAAACGCCATGAGCCAACATATAATCCTCGACAGTCTTTGGAGGCCGAAAACGAGAGTAGTCGATCATGGATACTAAATCCCCCCAAATCAAAAGCAGATCACAAGGATCCACCACTGGAAGGATAAAAACGCCAATCAAGAATATGGAAAAAGCCTCTGGGC